>JARBWK010001728.1:0-17623 GCA_030556195.1 Anolis apletophallus | reverse complement strand
ACTTTGGAAATCTAGCTTTCTCTTTAGATTTTGCCTGCATCTCTACAGAAGAGGACGTGTTAGAGGGTTTGCCAGCCAGGCCTCGGTCAGGCATTCTCTAGCACCAATTCTTCATATCTTGGATTCATTCTGCATATCCAGCACACCTGGATGGGACTGTGGAATCTCAAGCGCCTTCAACTTGTCATTTGGCACCAAGAGGAAGGCTCTGTGCCTTCAATATAGGTCATTTGACTGGGGCTAAGAGAGTTCTCACCTCAAAGCCATTGAGAGAGAGAGAATTTGGAAGCCATCCGGCTGAAAGCTTCCTGGACCCAAACAACTAAAGAACTGTAATGTATATTTTATTTTACCCTGTTTGGAGAACTAAGTTTAATACCTCAACAAGATAACTCCTTTGTGAACAATAAAGCCTGTTTGAGTTATCTAAAGTGACTGGTTTGGTCCTTGAGAGTTCCAGTTCTCTATGGGAAGGCAAGAAGAAGTCCCCTGGGAAGAGATGTCACGTCCTTGTTCCTATTCTAAGCTAAAGACCCCAGGCGCGTCTTCACAGAAGATGCTCAAGGTTTCAGGATATTTTTGACTGCCCTATGGTGCTGACTTCTAATGCCATCATTACTTACTGAAAGTAAACTATGTTTCTGAGATAGTAACTAAATATTAAAAAATGGCTTGCAAGTAGTATGGGCATCTACCTATATTTTTTTAAAATGCAGAAACCATTGTGTACCTTTCCTATATTTCTAGGTCTTTTTTAGAAATAGAGCTAAATACTTTTAAAAATACCCCCAAAAACCAAAACAACCAGTAGCATTAATTAAAAAATATATCTTCACCATGCCTGATCAATAACTTGTGTATGAGGATGCTCCAAATATCTCATTTTTCACTTTTTTCACTTTTTTCTTTCACACCCAAGTGCTTGCAAGCAATCGTGAAACTTAAAACCTATAAAAAAAGAAAATATTTGCGAGAATGTCTGATCCCTCTAAGCAGAGCCTAGGTTAATATCTCTGGCATCTGTCCTGATCTCTATGGTTTAAACTTTTAGCTAACTAATTAAACAGAACCTTTGGTGTACCAAGGATGCATATGCCTGGGATATGAATAAAAGAAACAAACAGCATATGGTGGAAGGCACTTTTCCTCGCCTATTTTTTTTGTTTTGCTAGTTTCTTTTAACGTATAATGATCGAGAAAACTTAAAAACCAAAATAGAATTGTCTCATTGGATCTAAACATTGGACTGCTAGGAAAATGTGCCTTTTCTCTGGTATTTCTTATCTTGCAGACAAGGTTTTAATAACAACGGGCCAAAAAACCAGAAAAAGAACACACACTATAGAACTTAATTGTTGTATGCACAATCTGCTGTAGTTAAATGGGCCCTGTGGATTTTGGTCGAAACCCAAGCCAATCAGTTACAAGCTATTTTTCCTCCTCTGTTAGATGTGCTACTGCAGTATTTGCATAAATGTAACCATGCTGTCCGTCTTTTAACTTTCACTCAATTAATTATGCTCCCAACCCCCTGCTGATGGACAAAAATGAGACTTCATCTGCAAATAGCTTCGGCAGTTTACGGCTTATTAAATGCCAAAATCTAGTTAAGACCGTTGGAGAATTCTCATGTCAAGCATTTCAGCGTGCCACTTTGTGTGCAAAACTCTTATTCTTAAAAAGTGAAGCCACTCTGCCAAGTTCGAGTGAGATCAATGCAGATAAGAATTTAACCAACAAATTGTGCGCTTTGCACACACCTCAACCGCCTGAGTGTGGCTTAATTGGTTCATCTAATAATGAAAAACAGGAGGAAAGACTACCAGTTGATGAGAGAGTGGTCGCTCTACAAATTGAAAACAGCTTTAGTCCACTGTATCACTTTATAATTTATATAAGAGGCTGTGTGCCCCCTCATATAAGCAGATTAACTACATAGTAAAATAGTTTTTTTTAAAGTAAAGTAACCTTTCTGATTACTCTTTCTGATAGGTTTTACATTTTGCATCAAACATCTGGTTCTTTCATTTGTCTTTGCAAAAGGTACTCTGGTTTATTTTACATCACACTGGAGTCTTAGTTTCTTTGGGGAAAAATTGCATTGTTGTTTTTGCTGTTGTATTTGTTGCTCTTGCATTGAGAACAAAGAAAAGAACTAAGAGCAAAAGGACATGCAATGTTCAGCGTTTAAATATGAACAGCAAGATGTGTATTGCTAGCCTGGCAGCATTGCTTAACTTCCCATCTGTAAATTGGATACAGTTGCAAAGTCTTGGATAAACAGATGCTATGCCTGAGCTTCAGCCACCTCTAATGAATAGTTAAAATAAAATAAAAAATGAGAGAGGGCCTGGTTTATGATGTAGGCAGCTCACTTCACCAGCCAGCTATGCTAAAATACTCAACTATAAGTTGATTTAGTTTCATTGACCTCAGTGGAACTAAATTGGCATAACTCCAGGTCATTGGACTTGGCTGTGCATTGGACTGTTTCAGGCAGTCACATTCTGTTTGCTCTTTTCAAGCCTTTCCAGATGATAATACACACACATACAGAGGGACACCATACACAGTCAGATTCTGAATTTGTGAATTAACCCTACTAGGAGTACAAGAGCTGGTCAATAAATGGTGTGAAAAATGTTGGGACATTTTAAAAGAGTTATGTGCCTGGATTGGAATCCACTCAGTGGCCATATAAGTTCCCTAAAAGATGAGCATGATATAATGATAATGAACCAGCAAGAAAGATCTAAGTGCATGCAGCTATATTGTAAAGCAAGGGAAATTAGCAAACACAAATTTTCATTACAGAGTGCATAATTAACATGCACAATTTATTTCTATAACAGGGAATGTTATCCATATGAAATAGAAATAGCTGCAATCTTGTTCTTTAACTTAACATACAGGCATATTGCTCAGTTAAAGTAGTTGGTATCACTGCAGTATGGTATCTCTTTTAACTGACATGACGCTATTCAACAGAATCCTGGGCTTTGTAGTTTGGTGGGGGATTTAGAATAGTCTAGATCAGGGATTATAAAACTTTTAAAGCTGTGGAGCCCCTTCTGAAGGAAAAATTTCTCATGGAGCCCCAAGAAACTTTTCGACACAGAAGCTGCATTGCTTTTAAAATTTTTACAGATGGGCTGGGCCAAGTGGCAGAAGAATGGAGAATGTTTGTGTGAACTAATTGAAAAAGAAAATGAACAAATCCCTATGCACATTGCACATCTCTTGTTTGGAGTCCAAAGTAAGTAAGAAAGAACAATACAATATTTAAAACGAAGAACAATTTTAACCAACATAAACTTCACAGTAATTCAGTCCTTCTGCCATGCAGGAAAAGCATAGTCAAAGCACTCTCAACAGATGGCCTTTCAGCCTCTGCTTAATGATAGGTATTATCATTATTATTATTAATAATAATAAAAGCAACCCCAGGGACCATCTAGTCCTACCCTATTCTGCCATGCAGAAAAAGTGCAATCAAAGCACTCCCAACAGATGGCCATCCAGCTTTTGTATCATCATTATCATCATAGTCATCATCATCATCAACAACAAAAATAATAATAAAAGCAACTCCAGGAGTCATCCAGTCCAACCCCATAATGCCATGCAAGGGAGGCATTGCATTCCATGGCTGCAGCAGGGCTCACCAGGTCGTATGTTTCAGGGAGGACCCAGGCTATGCTGGTGGTCATGAACTTCATATGCAAGAGGGACCAGAAGGCAGGGTCCTCCATTGAGCCCCTGACTATGCTTCACTGAGCACAATTTGAGAACCCGTGGTCTTGATCAATCCCAGTTCCTTCTGCAGGCTTCAGAGAAACCTTTTGCAGGCTGCATATGGTCCATGGGCCATATCTGGTACAGACCTGATCTAGATACTCCCCTGAACTATAGAATCAAAGCTCTTTGGCAGTGTCTTATGGAACTGCAAGTTCTAGAATTCTTTAAAAGATGGAGCCTTGGGAATTAAAGACCCCATCTATACTGCCACATACTGCAGTTTGAAACTCATATAATATAGTTTAACTGCACTGAGTAGCATTATATGTCTCTACACTGACAGTTTTAAACTGCATTGTATAACAGCATAGATGGGACTAAAATAGTATAAAAGTGCTCTAATTTTCCATAGCAGATTTAGCCTTAATCAATAAAATGTTGACTTGTAATGCCATCAAATCCATTTTTTTCCTTTTGTTTGTACGAAACCAGTAAAGCCCAGTGGTATAAAGGAAGAGCGTACACCCTACAGCTCAATTTAAAGAAGAAGAAGAAGAAGAAGAAGAAGAAAGGAGGAGGAGGACGAAATGTACAAAATTGGGTCAAACTCTTCTGCTAATGAATGCTCTAATGTAAAAGGGAAGAAATATCTCCATCATACCCCCACCCCCATGCTTGCCGCCAGATCATTTTGGTTACTGTGACATTTTGTGTCATGTTTGCTGTCTCACATTCTAAGCCATAGTGACGGTACTGAACATGACATAATGATTTGAGACAGAAATGTCAAGGACTGAAGACAGAGAAATGCAACCCTAAAGCTCATTTTGTTGTAATTACCTCTTCTTATTATAGTTGTCTCCAAATTTACCTTTATCTAACAACATACTATACATTCCATTTTGGTTAGGTTTGGTATGTAGATCCTGATGTGCTAAAAATAGAGCTGCACATACCTATACATACAATGGCAAGAACACTGAATATACTGAGAGTGTTTTCCCTCTATTCTCAATCTTGTAAAGAAAATATTCTGGGGAGACTATTCCTTAGATATTTATTTCAGATGGAGGTGGGGATTATGCAGCCTTCCAGAGGTTGTTGGACTACAATTCCTCACAGCCCTAACCAGCATTGACAAGAATTGGGAGCTGTGGAGGCTCACACAATTCCCTACCTCCTGATGTAAGAATTTGCCTTTTTTTGTATTCATCTAGAACTACTTACCAGCTTTATCAATAAAAGAATCATCAAACGGAAATGGAAAACTGGAAGACTGAAATGCTTTGCTGTTATATAACTGTGACTCCTTGCCTCTTTTAAAAAACCTTAAACAATATCTCACAACATTAAACAATGTCCTCAGGGGACATTCATGCTGTTCTCAGACTCCCATTTGATTCCTAGTGTCTTGCCTTGATTCATACCCTCCTTAATAGGCATTTCTTGCTTTAACTGAAGCAACACATGACCCATGAAGCTAAACATGTTCCACAAGGCATGCAGCATAGCTTTTCAGGTGCATTGGTTGATAACCACCGTTTTCTATTAAAGCAAGAAAACCAGGATGTTTAGTGAGCCATAGGTAGACTGTTGAATGTGGCCGATTGGCAGTGTTAACTTTTATTTGTGATAATTTCCGTAGGCCTTACTCAGAATTTTTGAAATACTGCATGAAATGTTGGATACAATAGCTGGAAAAGGAGATTCGAGAGTGCAGAAATTGGGTTTCTTTAAAAAAAGAGATGGAACAGCTTCATGGAGATTGGAACTATCATTGGCCTCCATATCCAGTCTTTCGATTCTACAAGTGCTTCTACATTCTCTATCCCTCTTTCTTATTACTGTGAAAGATGATAGGATTGCCCTTGTTGCTGAAATAAAGAATTTTTGGCCTGTATAAGTATTGGGAAATTGCACAGTAGGGACCAATGTGATAAGCAAACTCAAAGTGCAACTTTGAAAAAAGGAAATTGCTTGACTTGACTACTCTTATGATTTATAGCTTTGTTCTTCACATCTGGAGTTGTAGGGATTCAAGGCACAGGTGTTTCAGAAATGAAGAGTTGAGGTTTAGGAAAAAGAGTGGTGTTAGTTATGGCCTCTGACCCAGGGTAGGAATTTCACTCAAAGGTAAGTAGGAAGAGAGCAAACAGATTTTTCTTCAATATCACTGCACCCCAAGACTGTTCACAGAAATGTTCAGGTTTGTTGAAGCCAAAGCACTTACAAAGTTTTAGATGACACACAGCAACCCATTTGTTCCTTTGATTCAACCTAGTATGACTTCAAAAAAGCAAACAGTAGGTACAATGTGGGGGTTGGGAAAAGGACACAATTTTTGATGTGTGAAAGAAAAAAGTTTGCTTTGGGACAAACAAAGTAAAAGGGTGGATAGTAGGCATGCTAAAATTGAAACGGAAATCTAATTGATTCGTTAGAAATCCGTAATTAATGGGACTTTTGTTGTTTTACGGATCGCTGCCCCGAACCAGGAAGTGGACTTCCTTTTACGGTCCGTGAGGCCAACAATTTGCGTTAGGATCGTTAGAAATTCTTAATTATTAATTAATTAATTATTGTACTACTCACTTCTCCCTGTCTTCTCCCGCTCATTTCCTTCCCGCCTTCATTCAGCTTCTTCTTTTTCCCGCATTTCTATGGGGAACTGGAAGTGACGCTGCTGCTAGGTAGAGGCAATGCATTCTGGAAAGTGATTCACACACACACACACACACGCGCACGCTTCTCCTCTCTCTCCAGGCTTCCCCCCCTCCTTCTCTTCCCCGTTGCTCTGCTGCCATGCATGCCCCATCGCAGGGGCCTGATTCACACACACACGCGCGCGCGCATTTACCAGCTGTTAGGATTTCTGGGAGTTGTAGGCCAAAACCATCTGGAAAGCGCATGCTCTGGCATACGAATTTCTAACGAATTTCGTTAGTACTTAAGTTACATTTCGAAAATTTTGGGAATTTTTTTGTAAGTCTTTGATATACTAATCAAAAAAAAAAAAAAATCCCCCCCCATTTGATTTTAGAATCGCCATTTTTCGATTTGTTATCATGCCTAGTGGATAGGTCATTTCTACTCTTGGATTTCCATGTTCTAGCTCTCCACATTTGAATAAAACTAGCTGTTAAATTTGCATTATATGGGAATCCAGCACATTGTGCACTTCATTTTAGCTAAAACTACCTTACAAGGGTTTGTGGGGACAGACATTGTCTGGCCAATGTAAAACACTATATAAAAAGACCATGCACACTGTAGGTGCCAATAATAATAATAATAATAATAACAACAACAACACAACAACAAATATTGTCATATAAGCCTTTCAAGTAGCATCATTTTAGTTACATACATATTTATGAGAACATTTAACATATTTATGAGAACACCACAGATGGCACATTGTCATCTGATTCACAGGGAAAAATGCAGAGTAAAGTGAGAACAAACTGCAGGAATCGGAGAGGAAGAACAAGGTGTGATTTCCTTCATAGATAAAGATTTTTAAGAAATTAATTCAGAAAATATTTTACTTAAAGTTTAACTTTCTTTGTTCTATTTGGTTTCTCATCTTAATAAATCTATTAACCAGTTGATTTTTGTAAATATATTTATGCTACCCCAACTACTGGCTGTTAATGATAACATTTAGGTTATTTTGCATTTCAGTTCCCCCACAGCTTACTAATTATGTTTTCCCATCCAAATAAGTGTATAAGAATCTGCTTACTGAAGTAATCCTGACATTTGATGAAGTGGGTAACTGTCTATGTACAAACTTGGCCCTAGTGTTAGGTAGACTGAGGGCTCATCTACACCCTCTGGCAATAGAAATTCAAACTCCAGATATGCTCCTGGATTCAGTCCTGAACCTGCAGATTTCAGTAGTAGTCCTGTAGCAGCAAATTGGGAGTTATGGAACTCCAAGTGGCAAGTTACCTCTTACCAAACGGCGGCATGGACGTGCGGGCGCAAGGATGAGGAATCACGCAACAACTTCACTGCTCAACATGAAATCAAAGATTTATTGATTAACACCAGCTGGTGGGGTTGCCCACAGAACGTGCTGCGATAAGGGGCAAACGGCCCCGGTCATCCTTAACACAAAGCTCTTATACCCTTCATGGCGGCATCCACAAAAGCCCGCCCTCCTTCATGAACATTTCACAAACATCATTGGCTGGTGTTACAGAACATTTCATTAATCCAATAAAACATAACATTTTCATTAGCATCACATCTTAATCCCCTCCTATTAGTTAGAACAATGAACATTTCTATGGTAGTCTTTCCCACAGTACATCTATCAGTATGCTGGGACTCTCATGTTCCCAAATAGCAACATTTGCTTCTGCAGACTCCTTGCCAGCAACGGAGGGGGCAGAATCCCTCTGCTCATGCGCAGTTCTCATCCATTTAGCACTAAGGTAAACAAACCTCACGCCTTGTACTGTTTAGACCAATCTGAGCCCACGTTATCTACGCTAGGCACGGGGTGTACTTTGGCAAATCACAGCATTGATTAGAAGCACCAATCATAGTGTTACATTCACGGAGCCTGTGCCTGCCTTATTCTTGGCACAGAAACCCACTTTTCTAAGCTCTACACGTGTGCAGCATCACTCTCTGACTGTACTTCTGTTGGAAAAGTACCAAAACCACTTTATTCCAGAATTTTTCTTTTTTGTGGGTAACTCAGCACATGGAGTTACCTACACATACGTCTGGAACCTCTCAAGAGGACCAATCCACTCACCAATCTCTCTTGACCATGGTTTGCACAGTTCTGACTGCATGCACACTTTTCACTGCATTTACGGATTTCTGCATGGCAAAAGCACAACATTTCAGCATTAACAGTAGGCAGCACATGATGATCAGTACAGAACATAAAACCACAATTATTATCATCACAAGTGAGCGTAGCCATTGAAAATTCGGAAGCCAGCTCATCAGATAGCTCCAGAAATCACCTGGGGCTTCATAAGTCTTCTGCACCTCTCTAGCAACACCCTGAATCTTGACCAGGTCAAGTTCAATGTCGCCAGACTTATTTATGAAATGACAACAGGTTGTGTTCAACCACACACAAAACCCGCCTTGCTTGGACAACAGGTAGTCCAAGGCTAATCTCTGTTGCATCGCAATTCTTGCCAGGGAATCTACCTCTACCTGTAACGAGGACATCCCTTCCAGAGTATCATTGGCTAAAGACTCTAAGCCATATGATAAGACACGCAGTTGTTTAACATTCCAAGCCACACCCATCTGGGGGGCCATAATTGCTACAAGCCTCTGAGCTTCAGTAAGAAAAGTCTTATCCGGATCATATCCATAACGCTTCACCTCAGCAGGTGAACGCTTCTGGACATGCATGTACAAATTAGTGACAGGTGTCATCTTGGGAATCACTCTCAGGCCCCCAGGCCGCAGTGTGCCAAGGGTGCAAATTCCACTCCAAGCCACAGGAAGCACTGACCCCGCCCACTTTCCACAAATCCAAACAACACCAGTGGGAAGCCCAGTCGCACGGAGCCCTGTGCGTCTGGCTGGCAAATTCTGGGCCAAGTTCACTATAGCATTCTCATGATGGTTTCCAAACAATATGTGAGTGCAATTTGAAATTTCCCATCCCCAAGTCCAAACACCTTTTTTCTTCTGGCCACAACGTGACCTGTATCTGCTATGCACAGTAATCGTGTGATTACATGCAGGGTAAGAGCCTAGCTCAACACGATTGAAACGTTCATACATGCCAAGTTTCTGATTTCCTGTTTCATACATCCTCCCATCATTCTCCCATTTGAAGCACAGCGATGCTTCCAAAGCAGGAGAACGGTGCGTCAGCATGAACTGAGCCTGGTCCCCGTCCCTTCCCAAGGGTTCCTGCTTACATTTGGTGTCATTCCACCCTTTCAATGTCAAAACTGCACTTGGGACTATCGGCCACCCCTGCCTGTGGCTGGAGGGTCCATGGCTGCAAATCCAGCATGAATTTAAACCTAATTCATGTGACATGTTAGTTACCAACTTATGAAACAGATTTTGATCCCAACCCCCATGTATCCCAGTAATGTACAATGTCAATATCAGAGCCATATATCCAAACACTGTCCTTACTCCCACTGGGCGCTCACTCCTGTAACGCTGTCCCATTAGGATGCTAAGCCACCACCTCAGTGAGAGTGCCTTTGGCTCTGTCCATCTGTCTTGCGTTGGACCACAATATCTGGAGTTGGGAGCGTTGATCTCAGACGACTCTTCTGTGGCCTTCTCCTTACCCCTTAAACAGGGCTTTGCTGATTTTTGTAAATCCTTAGTTTTAGAGGGTTGTCTGGATCCACGGAAGACTCCAAAACAACCGGTGCTTTCTTCACTCGAGTGTAGTGAACCCACGGGCGAATTCCCTCGACCTTTACCGCCGTTGGTGTGCTCAACAGCACAGTGTAGGGACCACGCCATTTGGGCAGCAACGGACGGATGCTCCACTCCTTGATCAGTACGGACTCGCCAACTGAAAAAGAATGCAGAGAGGTAGTAGGGATAGGTGGGTGCAAGTCTGCTGTATACTGGCTAAGCCTCTCTAACTGTTTCCCTAACATCTGCACATCTTGCAAAGTTTGCTGGTGTCCCAGCACATGGCTGTCCGAAGATAGTCCACTCATAGTCTTTAAGTTCAATGGAGGCCTTCCATACAAACGCTCAAAAGGTGAAAGTCCTGACTTCTTATGGGGCGTGCACCTGACTCTTAACAGGGCCAAAGGCAACGCCAGCCTCCAGTTTAACTTAGTCTCTTGACAAATCTTTGCTAAACAGTTCTTTAAAGTTCTGTTGGCTCTTTCTGCTCTAGCAGATGATTGCGGGTGGTACGCACAGTGAAGACGCCACGTGATACCTAATAGTTTACACAGTCCCTGTACCACGTGGTGTACGTACGCTGGCCCGTTATCTGAGCCTATCTGTAAAGGCATGCCGAATCTAGGAATAATGTCTTTCATGAGTGCCTTCACTACCTCAGCTGATTTCTCTGTACGTGTAGGAAAAGCTTCAATCCAACCAGTGTATGAATCCACAAAAACCAACAAATAACGGAAACCTCCACTTCGTGGCATCTCTGTAAAGTCTGTTACCAAAACTTCAAAGGGCCAATTCCCTTGATATTGTATTCCAGGCGCTTTCATAGGACCTTCTCTGGGGTTGTTCTTTGCGCATGTCCAACATCTCTGCGCAGCCGCAGCCGCCAAGCTGTGCAGACTGTTGATGAACATTTGCCTCTCCAGGAGCGCTGCCAGGGCGCTCTTCCCTAAGTGTGTGTTCTCATGGTAAAACTGTACTATGTGCCACGCTCTTGTCTTAGGGACAAACACGCGGTTGTCTGGCATTTTGATGAAACTCTCTTCCCATTCTCCTCCCTCGCTCAGGGCCCATGCCTCTTCCTGTCTAGTGTAATGACACCTTTCCACTTTGGGTCCTGAGTCAGTGAGATTTAACATTACAGGTGTGGGTTTCTGCATAGCTACTTCTCTGGCAGTCAAATCCGCTAACCTATTCCCTTGAACCACCGGGTCATTTCCTTTTTGATGTGATTTACAGTGCATCAAAGCAACTTTACTAGGGAGCCAAACAGCATCCAACAAAGCCAACATCTCATCTGCATATTTGACCGCCTTTCCAGCAGAAGTCAAAAAGCCTCTTTCCCTCCACAGTGCTCCATGAGCATGCAGCGTTAAAAACGCAAAACGAGAATCAGTATAGATATTAACCCTTTGCCCTTCGGCTAGTTTCAAAGCACGAGTTAATGCAATCAGCTCAGCCTGTTGGGCCGAAGTTCCTGGGGGCAATGGTTCCGCCTCGAGAACACCATCTTCCCAGGTAACGACAGCATAGCCAGCATAACGCACTCCCTCTCTTATGAAACTACTCCCATCTGTGTAAAGGGTTAAATCTACCTGTTCCCAAGGGAAATCACGCAAATCGGGCCTACTGGAATAAACCAAGTCCATTGTCTCTATGCAGTCATGCTCTGAGGGCTCTGAGGGGCTAGGCAAAAGGGTAGCAGGATTCAACATGGGGCACATCTCCAAGGAAACGAGGGGGTTATTGCACAAGACGCCCTCATACTTAGTCAGTCTCTCATTTGTCAGCCAGCGTGGACCTTTGGAATCTAACAATGCTTTGACATGATGTAGTACTCTTACTGTCAATGATCTCCCTAGGGTGAGCTTGGTAGCTTCTCTGATTAAATCTACCGCAGCTGCAACAGCCCTTAAACAGGGTGGAAGACCCTTTGCTACTGTGTCTAACTGCTTTGAAAGATAGGCTACAGGGCGTTGCCATGTACCTAAACTTTGTGAAAGAACCCCTATCGCTGTCCCATCTCTCTCTGCAGCAAAGAGATAGAACGGCTTGTCTAAGTCTGGCAGCCCTAGCGCTGGAGGCGATATGACAGCTTCCTTCAGCGTTCTGAAAGCCTGGTCACAGTCCTCTGTCCATACAAATGGATCCTGATTACTTCCTTTGGTTGCTTGGTACAATGGCTTTGCAATGACAGCATAACTGGGAATCCAGTGTCTTACATAAGAGGTGGTTCCTAGGAACTCTCTTGTTTGTCTTCTATCTTTGGGAGTTGGGATGGCACAGATGACTTCCTTTCTCTCAACTTCCAACACTTTGCTTCCCTGGGTTAGACCAAAGCCTAAATACTTGACCTTCTTTTGACATAACTGTGCTTTCTTTTTGGACACTTTGTACCCTTTCTCTTCCAACACTTTCAACAGTTCCAGAGTATAATGCTTACATCCTTCCTCAGTCTTTGTGGCGACCAGCAGGTCGTCAACATACTGAAGCCATACTCCTTCTGCCTCTGGAATTTCAAAATCTGACAAGTCTTTAGCTAAGGCCTGACCAAAGATAGTTGGTGAAGAATGAAAACCTTGCGGAAGTCTGGCCCATGTGGCCTGACGACGCTGTCCTCCTTTAGGAGCTTCCCATTGGAAGGCGAAAATGGGCTGTGAAATAGGAGCTAGTCTAATGCAAAAGAAAGCATCTCGGAGATCTAGTACTGAGAACCAGATTGCTGTACTTGGAATTAAACTCATCATAATATATGGATTTGGAACAACAGGAGTTAATGACACTGTGGCTTGATTGACAGCTCTAAGATCTTGGACAATGCGAAACCTCCCATCTGCCTTACGGACAGGAAGGAGGGCCGAATTCCAAGGGGATTCACAATAGACTATAATCTCATGACGTAACAGTCTATGTAACTCTTCTTGAATTCCTTCTACAGCATCTCTACTGATAGGGTATTGGGCCTTTCTCACGGGAAGCTGACCAGTTCTTATCTGTATCACCACAGGGGCAACATTTTTCGCCATTCCTGGTTCGTTATCTTCTGCCCAAACCCGGGGAGTTTGTTCCCAACACCAATGTATCTCTTTCTTCCTGACCTGTTTCACTCTAAACAATCTGTACTCTTCTTGCCCTGGGAGGGTAAGTTCCAATTGGCCTGTCTCCAAGAACTCCAATCTTGCCCTTATCTTCGCCAAGATGTCTCTTCCCAGCAGGGGGATAGGACATTCTGGTACATACAGTAATTGATGTATAACTTCCCTGCCCGCAATGTTGCACCTTCTCTTCTGTAACAAAGGACACTTCTGTGGCTTGCCTGATACACCAACAACCTTGATCTGTTGATTACTAAGGGGTGCTATATTTTTGTTTACTACAGACTTATCCACTCCTGTGTCTATTAGGAACTTTATGCGCTAACCTTCCACTTCCACGGCAATCAAAGGCTCATCTGGGTCAAGCAACAGAAAAGCTTTGCCAACACTTCAACATTCATCTTCCCACTCTGCTTCTTCCTCTTCTTCCTGCACAGCAGCAGCCACAACAGCCTTCCCATAGGGTCTATAGCTTCCTCTGCCTCTTCCTCTTGCTCTTCCTGACCCTCTAACTGGTATTTTGGCTCTTTTTGTACTTGCATCACTTTCTCCTGACATTTCTTCCACACAATCTTTTCGCCAGTGGCCTTCTTTTTAGCGGGCGCACTGATTTCGACCCTATTTAAACAGTCCTCCATCATTTGCTCTTCCTGACGCTCTTCAACGACTATGTCCTCTTCCTCTTCCTGACCTTTCATCCAACATGCTCACCAAAACTCTGTATCCCTCTCTTTCTTTCTTATCTGTCCTTTCTTCCTCTACTTGCTCTCTTGCCATAAACACCTGATCAGCTATTGCCAACAGTTCATTCAAAGTCTTTCCCAGAAACCCTGGCTGTTTCTGTATTTTCTTTCTGATGTCTGGAGATGATTGG
Source organism: Anolis apletophallus (assembly GCA_030556195.1). Lineage (NCBI taxonomy): Eukaryota > Metazoa > Chordata > Lepidosauria > Squamata > Anolidae > Anolis > Anolis apletophallus. Next base: position 3,547 of record JARBWK010001728.1, on the reverse strand, counting down.
GAAATAAAGGATTGCGTGAGGGCAACCCTCCCGTCGTCTTGCTCTAAATTGTAGGGGCTGTACTTCCTGTATGCTTCCTCTAGACGTTCTAGAAACGCAGCAGGCGTCTCAACTTTGTCCTGTTGAACCCCTTGTATTTTTGAATACTGGAAGGCGGGGTGGGCCCTTCCTGATTGCTTTTAAAAGTATTTGCTGAAAGTCTCTAATTCTCTCTCTCTGATCCGCATCATTCGGATCCCCTCTTGGATCTTGCTCCAATGGGAAGCTGGCATTCCCATATGCACCTGCCTCACTTGCCCATGTCCCTCTTGAGCTATCAACCTAGCTTGATTGATAATGCATCTTCTCTCTGCCGCAGTGAACAGGGCATTTAGCAGCTGCCGGCAGTCCCACCATGTTGGATCATCCGTCGCAATTATGCCTTCCAACAGATCCGCCATAGCTCTGGGCTGTTCAGAATAAGGGGGAGTATTGTGCTTCCAATTAAACACGTCACTACTTGAAAACGGGACTATTTGATAAGCTTGTAGGACCCTGTTGTGCACGTCCAGTAACGGCACCTGTCGGATAGGAAATTCCAAAGCCCTCCTCTCTTCTTCCTCTGCTTGCCCTTGCTTCCTGAACCCTGGACTTGCTTCTGGTTCAGTGGGGGAGCTGCTTGTCTCACACTGTTCCTTCTGTTTAATTCCGGAGAGCGCTCTATCGCTCTTGCGGACTCAAAGGAGCTGCTCCTTTTGACTCTGGGGGATTGCGCTATCAGCCCCCCTGAGGCTCCGGAGTATTCTTCCTCCCCCTCTTCATCTTGAGGACGCTCTATCATCCTGTCAACATTTGGGGTAGGCCATCTCGCTCCTTTTTCTATCTCCCTTGCTTCTCCTATGGGATAGTGTCTTTCCATTGAGAGAGGGGCCTGATATGCAGGTGGTTTTTCACAAAACGGGTTGCGTTCTGAACGGGGAACAGGGTAGGCCATTGCCGCTTGTGGCTGGAATTAAAGGGGCCGCAAGCGGGTTGGGGACATTGCCAAGGCTGGTGGAAACATCCCGCTTGAACCCGCAGTTGGCAGGCTCCCTAATTCGAGGTTGAAAAGTCATTGGGGATTCATTGGGATTGAAATTGGCGTGATGGGAACAGGAAGGAGTGCTTGACTCGCCCGGGTCGACACGGTGGGGACGGACGGGAGTGGTGCAGTAGGAACAGGACGGACCGCCTCAGATTGCGTCACAGCCGTGGGCGTCATCTGGACGGCTGGGCCTGTCCCAAGGGTGGGGGCTATGGCTTGGGCTTGCTCTGGGATGTTCAAACTTGCATAGAGCGGAGGCACAATGGCCTCCCCCGCTCCTGTGACGGCAATATGTCTTTGCCTCGGTCTTCTCCTTAAGGGCGGAAGATCTTCCGGCTCCTCCGGTAGAACCTTCCGGATAACAAAACAACCTTTCTTCTCATGCCCCTTTGGGCCTGCCCACCAAACACCCTCTGCAACCATTCGTTCCCATGTTGCGGAGTAAATCCATTGATCATTTGGATGCACTTCGAAACAATAAGATTCCAATTGTCTACACTTCCTCAAATCCCAGGACCCTGATTTTGGCCAGTTAATCTCCTGGACAGCTGGCCAAATCTCTGTGCACAAATTCTTGAGCTCAAACTCTTTCAGATCTTGGGGCTTTCCTCTACTGCCAACAGACAAAACCTTTCCCAATTGTCGAACACACATGTCAAAGGGGTCTCTGTCTCCTGCTTTGATCCAACACAACCCATCTCTCTGGCCAAAGATCAAAGATCACTTCAGTGCTCACCCCAACCCAATGTGTGTTCCCTAAGTGTTAGTGCTTGAAAAATCTATACTTGCCGATTCCTGCAGCATGTCAGGACGTCTCCCTCGTCACCACTCGGTTTCGTCGGATTACTCGCTAGGTGCCACGGACATCCGCCACCCCCGACTTTTCTCTGCGCGCTTTCTGCTACCGGATTGCTCACTAGGCACCTGGAAGGTACCCCCGGTTTCTGCTTTGCCGGATTTCTCACAAGAGGCGGCTTTCACAAGCTGCCCCCCAGACTTTCTCTGTTCTCTGGGTTCACCGGCAGTCGCGTCAGTTGCGGTCTCGTGTCAGCAGGCGTTGGTTTGGGACGAGCCAGGCAAGCCCGGTCAGTTGGTGGGGCCCGTCTCAGCCTCCTGGGTCGTCTCACCTCCTGCTTGAGAGCGAGAGCCGTCTAGACAACTAGATTGCGCCTTTTACCACAGACCCGTCTAAATTGCCTTTTGAATCACGTCAGGGTCACCAAAGATGTAGCAGCAAATTGGGAGTTATGGAACTCCAAGTGGCAAGTTACCTCTTGCCAAACGGCGGCATGGACATGCGGGCGCAGGATGAGGAATCACGCAACAACTTCACTGCTCAACATGAAATCAAAGATTTATTGATTAACACCAGCTGGTGGGGTTGCCCACAGAACGTGCTGCGATAAGGGGCAAACGTCCCCGGTCATCCTAACACAAAGCTCTTATACCCTTCATGGCGGCATCACAAAGCCGCCCCTCCTTCATGAACATTTCACAAACATCATTGGCTGGTGTTACAGAACATTTCATTAATCAATAAAACATAACATTTTCATTAGCATCACATCTTAATCCCTCCTCTGTAGTTAGAACAATGAACATTTCTATGGTAGTCTTTCCCACAGTACATCTATCAGTATGCTGGGACTCTCATGTTCCCAAATAGCAACATTTGCTTCTGCAGACTCCTTGCCAGCAACGGAGGGGCAGAATCCCTCTGCTCATGCGCAGTTCTCATCCATTTAGCACTAAGGTAAAACAAACCTCACGCCTTGTACTGTTTAGACCAATCTGAGCCCCGTTATCACGCTAGGGCACGGGGTGTACTTTGGCAAATCACAGCATTGATTAGAAGCACCTGTCATAGTGTTACATTCACGGAGCCTGTGCCTGCCTTATTCTTGGCACAGAAACCCACTTTCTAAGCTCTGCGTGTGCAGCATCACTCTCTGACTGTACTTCTGTTGGAAAAGTGACCTCTGTTGGAAAACCAAAACCGCTTTAGTCCTAGGGTCAGGATTGCATTTACACAAAAAAACCCATGCCAACTGCATAAATTCTTAGGGTTACATTTCTGTACACACTCTATATGGGGTAGTTCTTGAAGAATGTCCAGAAACTTCAGCCAGTCTAAAGACACATTGTAAATGAGGTGGTGGTTGTTGCAACCCCCTTCTGATAATAGTCCCATCCACTGCTAGTCTGTGTTTGTACACTTTCAAATGCTGATTATGTCCTATAAAGTTCTATATTGTTCAAGTCCAGATTGCTTGGAGGACTGCATTTTTGCACATGAACCCCATCTGTTTCTAGGTCTTTGAGTGACATCCTTCCTTTAAAATTTTCACAGACACATTTAGTCTGTGCCCCTCCTCCATGAGAGCCAGTGTGATGTAATGGTATTGAAGCAGAACCGGGAGTTCTAGAACTCCAAGTACCAAGTTAACCTTACCAACGCTGCCCGAACGTGCGGATACTTGGATG
>JARBWK010001727.1:0-17628 GCA_030556195.1 Anolis apletophallus | reverse complement strand
ACCATAGCACTGAACCATGGAGTGGTGTCAAACTGTATTAATTTTACAATGTAGATGCACTCTTTGTCCAATAATATCTGAATGATGACTAGATAGATAATGATAAAGAGGAAAGATAGATAGCCAAACAGTGCTGGTGCCTTGCAAACTATAAATCCCAGGATACCATTGCATCGAGCCATGGTGTGGGTATCAAACTGCATTAATTCCACAGTGTAGATGACTCTTTGTCCAATAACACCTGAATGATAAATAGATAGATAATGATAAACATGAAAGATAGATTGCGAAACAGTGCTGGTGCCTTGAAAACTATAAATCCCAGGATTACATAGCATTGAATCATGGTGTGGTGTCAAACTGCATTAATCCCTCAGTGTAGATGCACTCTTTGTGCAATAACATCTGAATAATAAATAGATAATGATAAACATGAAAAATAGATAGTATTGCCAAACAGTGGGGGTAGCTTGCAAACTAAAAATCCCAGGATTCCGTAGCATTGAGCCATGGTTTGGTGTCAAACTGCATTAATTCTACAATGTAGATGCACTCTTTGAATGATAAATAGATAGATAGTGATAGACATGAAAGATAGATTGCCAAACAGTGCTGGTGCCTTGCAAACTATAAATCCCAGGATACCATAGCATTGAATAATGGTGTGGTGTCAAACTGCATTAATTCTAAAATGTAGATGCACTCTTTGAATGATAAATAGATAGATAATGATAGGCATGAAAGATAGATAGTATTGCCGAACAGTGCTAGTGCCTTGCAAACTATAAATCCCAGGATACCACAGCATTGAGCCATGGTGTGGTGTCAAACTGCATTAATTCTACAATGTAGATGCACTCTTTGAATGATAAATAGATAGATAATGATAGACATGAAAGATAGATTGCCAAACAGTGCTGGTGCCTTGCAAACTATAAATCCCAGGATACCATAGCACCGAGCCACGGTGTGGTGTCAAACTACATTAATTCCACAATGTAGATGCACTTTTTGTCCAATAACATCTGGATCATAAATAGATAGATAATGATAAACATGAAAGGTAGATTGCCAAACAGTGCTGGTGCCTTGCAAACTATAAATCCCAGGATTGCATCGCATCGAGCCATGGTGTGGTGTCAAACTGCATTAATTCCACAGTGTAGATGCACTCTTTGAATGATAAATAGATAGATAATGATAGACATGAAAGATAGATAGATTGCCAAACAGTGCTGGTGCTTTGCAAACTATAAATCCCAGGATTCCGTAGCATTGAGCCATGGTGTGGTGCCAAACTGCATTGATTCTACAATGTAGATGCACTCATTGAATGATGAATAGATAGATAATGATAGACATGAAAGATAGGTAGATTGCCAAACAGTGCTGGTGCCTTGCAAACTATAAATCCCAGGATTACATAGCACCGAGCCATGGTGTGGTGTCAAACTGCATTTATTCTACAATGTAGATGCACTCTTTGAATGATAAATAGATAGATAATGATAGACATGAAAGATAGGTAGATTGCCAAACAGTGCTGGTGCCTTGCAAACTATAAATCCCAGGATACCATAGCATTGAGCCATGGTGTGGTGTCAAACTGAATTAATTCTACAATGTAGATGCACTCTTTGAATGATAAATTGATAGATAATGATAGACATGAAAGATAGATAGATTGCCAAACAGTGCTGGTGCTTTGCAAACTATAAATCCCAGGATTACATAGCATTGAGCCAAGGTGTGGTGTCAAACTGCATTAATTCTACAATGTAGATGCACTCTTTGAATGATAAATAGATAGATAATGATAGACATGAAAGATAGATAGATTGCCAAACAGTGCTGGTGCTTTGCAAACTATAAATCCCAGGATACCATAGCATCGAGCCATGGTGTGGTGTCAAACTGAATTAATTCTACAATGTAGATGCACTCTTTGAATGATAAATTGATAGATAATGATAGACATGATAGATAGATTGGTAAATATAAGAACAAAGAGGCAATGCGATGGGCAGTCAAACATAAATCAATATTGTATTATAAACATCAGCATTATGATACACAAGTATCCAAATATCAACAAATAATATGGTGCAATCCTCTCACTTTAAAGGAAATCAACGGCCGTTGCATGCAAGCATCCCCTTATGTATATCAAAACAAAATACAAACAGGCAATACTGGGACTTCCCAGCATTATAGTCAGTAGTGCTTCAGGACACTAGATAGGTCCTCACAATAAAATAAAGATAGGCAAGCCCCCCGTGTGACTTGTGGCTGAAAAGCCTTCAACCCGGAACTCCGGGCAAGAGCGCAACAAACGGGCGCGTCGGGCGGGACGTGTCTCCGCCTCCCAAAGGTGGGGGCCGGAGCGGTTTACTGTAAACAAGGATGCTCGTGAGCGTTGCAAACGGCCTGGCAAATGCAGCGTAGAGAGGTTCCCAAGTAGATAATAGTTCCAAGGTGGAGGAGGTGTGTCGTCGACGGGATGAAGTACCGAGATCTTTCCTGTTTCGGGTCCTTCCTCAGGACGATCCACACCCGGGAATATACACAACTGTACATAAAATAAACACAATATAATACCTCTAAATGAGCATAGGTGGGTCGATGGGCAGGGTAGGAAAGGATAAGCTTACCAAATGTTGTTTTCAGGTCCCCCCCAATGGGGAGAGAGCCGCTGATGCGGTGAAGGAAAATAAAGGGCCAAATGGCGCAGTGACCGAAGATCCGGTCCAGGCTAAAGCCTCCCTGGAGGCTATATCCTAACAGGTAGATGGGATACAGCTGGAGCCCCAGCGGTGGGTCTGAGTGCAGTAGTTTAGTTCAATAGAGCATTTAAACTGACAGGCTCATTTAATCCAAAAGGTTGCTCACAGGCACATTGTATAATATGTTTCAATTCAGTTTTGAATAAGGTGGATTGTAGGTCCATGTGGGGTTGCGTCTCCACTTTTTCTAATCCAACGAACTTAAAATCCGGAATGGATTTGTGAACTTCTTTGAAGTGTTTATATAAGTATACGTCTTCATTGCCAGAGAGGATTTTCAGTCTGTGTTCCCTAATCCTCGCCCTCAGCTGACGTTTGGTAACCCCCACATAAAGGAGGGGGCACGAGCAAAAAGGAGTACACACATTTTCTGTGGCACATGTGCAGAACTGATGGAGTTTAATGGTCTTGGGCGTGCCAGGGATTTGGATCTGCTTCAATGGGCTCACAAAGTCACAACAAATGCAATGTCCACACTTAAAAGTTCCAGCTTGAAAGCTGCTGGTGGTCTTCCTCCTGGCCCCCAAATCTGAGTGGGTGAGCCAGTCTCAATGTTGGTGGTACGTTTAAATGCTGGCATCGGGGTTTATCAATCCTGCAACATCGGCCACAAGGGGCCAATGACGTTTGACCACATTGAGTATTTGTTTGCTTTGAGGAGTGAATTTAAGCGGCCAGATAAGCCTGTCTGGTGTGGTTTTTGTTTTATATTTGAGGAGATCCTCTCGTGGTGTAGCATCAGCTTTGTGTTTGGCACGGGTTATCAGGTCGAGGGGATAACCTCTCTTCCTGAAGTTCTCCATCAGAACAGTGGCTTGTGTCTCGTAGTCCCTACTGGAAGTGGAATTCCGTTTTATCCGGATAAGTTGTGAATATGGAAGATTATTCTTCAATGGTGATGGATGAAAGCTTCCATAGTGCAAAAGAGAATTCTTTGCAATAGGTTTCGTGAATGGTTTCACTCCCAAGCCATCCTTGCATTTAAAGATGGTTATATCCAGGAAATTCACTTCCACATTGTTATAAACGGTGGTAAATTTAATGTTGGGGTGCCAAGAGTCAGCCAATGGTCACAATCACTGTGACGGGTGTCCGTTTGAGTAGAGCAGGACGTCATCTATGTACCTCCACCAATATAAGACACTGGTGGCAGTTGTTCCGGATGCCGCCTGGGAATGAAGAAAACGATCCTCTAGTGATCTCACGAATAGGTTTGCGATGGTGGGTGCGGCCGGGGACCCCATGGCCACGCCCCCTTTCTGGATATAGAATTGTTGTTCGAATCTGAAATAGTTGTATTCTGTAATACAGTCATATAAGTCGAGAAGGAAGCCGGTGGGAGGTGTGAGGGGTCTTGGTCTACTGTTGAGAGTACTCTCAATAATAACTCTGGATTCCTCCAGTGGAATGTTTGTGTAGAGCGAGGTGATGTTTGAAGTCGCCAAAATGGTGCCCACAGGAAGTTTGATGTGTTCTATTTTCGAAATTAAGTCCGTCGTGTCTTTAATATAGGAGGGCATGGATTGCACAAAAGGTTGCAGAATACTATCGAGGTATTTGGCTAATGGTTCCAAAATACTCTCCCTTGCCGAGACGATGGGTCTGCCCGGTACGGGAAAGGAGTCCTTGTGGGTCTTCGGCAGGTGGTAGAATACCGGTACCCTAGGGTTCTCCTTAATAAGGTATTTACTTAGTTTTGGGTCGATGTATCCCATGCTCTCACCGAAGTGTACGATGCTGGAGATATTTTTCAGAAATTTCTGTGTGGGGTCAGAGTTCACCTTCTCATAGAACCTCTCATCCTGGAGTTGTCTCTCCGCTTCAATTCTGTAGTCAGAGGTATTTTGAAGGACTATTCCTCCACCTTTGTCTGCCTTCTTGATAACAATAGTGCTGTTGTTCCCAAGTTCTTTAAGAGCTGTCGAGTCTTGCAGGGAAAGATTCCTGTGATGGTTTTTGAAGTTGATCTTCTTGGTTTCTCTCAAGACCACATTCTCGAACGCTCTCACACTGGTAGATGGATTGGGTGGTACGAATTTGCTTTTGATATAAAAGGAGGGTAAATTGTCCTTGGTAGTTTTATCTTTGAAGAAATCCCTAAGTCGAATGTTACGAAAAAGGGTGGCTAAGTCTTGTCGGAGGTCCAGTTGGCTGTAGTTGGGAGTCATCACATAAGAAAGGCCTTTGTTGATTGTCTTTTCCAAATGGGGAGACAACTGAACATCAGAAAAATTCACTATCATGTTGTCTTTTTGGTGCCGGGACCCTTGGGAAAACCCTGTTTGTAGAACCCAGCTTGAGGTCTATTGCGTTTGGGATACTGTTTCGTTTGGGGTTGGGAGGTACTGGAGGAATCGGATTGGGCGTTCGTGTCCTCTCCAGAGGAGTGTGATGTTCCTGAATCCCCTCCAAATTTTACCCCTCTCCGTCCCTTTCTCTGATGGGTTTTTTTGAACCAGGTGTATACCCTGTTTCTCCTGTAGTCTTCTCGGTCCCTGTTGAGCTTCTTTAATTTATCCGCTCTAATCTCCTGATGGAGTTTTTCACACTCTTCGGCTATCTCTTGAGTGTGCGTGGGTTGGATACTACCGGCTAGGTCCTGTTTCATCGTATCAATCTCGGTCACCATGGATTTTAAGTTCGTTGGATTAGAAAAAGTGGAGACGCAACCCCACATGGACCTACAATCCACCTTATTCAAAACTGAATTGAAACATATTATACAATGTGCCTGTGAGCAACCTTTTGGATTAAATGAGCCTGTCAGTTTAAATGCTCTATTGAACTAAACTACTGCACTCAGACCCACCCGCTGGGGCTCCAGCTGTATCCCATCTACCTGTTAGGATATAGCCTCCAGGGAGGCTTTAGCCTGGACCGGATCTTCGGTCACTGCGCCATTTGGCCCTTTATTTTCCTTCACCGCATCAGCGGCTCTCTCCCATTGGGGGGACCTGAAAACAACATTTGGTAAGCTTATCCTTTCCTACCCTGCCCATCGACCCACCTATGCTCCTTTAGAGGTATTATATTGTGTTTATTTTATGTACAGTTGTGTATATTCCCGGGTGTGGATCGTCCTGAGGAAGGACCCGAAACGGGAAAGATCTCGGTACTTCATCCCGTCGACGACACACCTCCTCCACCTTGGAACTATTATCTACTTGGGAACCTCTACGCTGCATTTGCCAGGCCGTTTGCAACGCTCACGAGCATCCTTGTTTACAGTAAACCGCGCTCCGGCCCCCACCTTTGGGAGGGCGGAGACACGTCCCGCCCGACGCGCCCGTTTGTTGCGCTCTTGCCCGGAGTTCCGGGTTGAAGGCTTTTCAGCCACAAGTCACACGGGGGGCTTGCCTATCTTTATTTTTATTGTGAGGACCTATCTAGTGTCCTGAAGCACTACTGACTATATTGCTGGGAAGTCCCAGTATTGCCTGTTTGTATTTTGTTTTGATATACATAAGGGGATGCTTGCATGCAACGGCCGTTGATTTCCTTTAAAGTGAGAGGATTGCACCATATTATTTGTTGATATTTGGATACTTGTGTATCATAATGCTGATGTTTATAATACAATATTGATTTATGTTTGACTGCCCATCGCATTGCCTCTTTGTTCTTATATTTACTGATTGATAGGGGGTTACATAAGAACATAAGAACATAAGAAGAGCATAAGAAGAGCCATGCTGAATCGGGCCTCAGCCCATCTAGTCCAGCATTCTGTGTCACACAGTGGCCCACTAGTTGTACACAGGGATCTCTAGCAGAAAGGAGGGCAAAACCCTCACCTGCTCCCGACCCCCACAACCAGTACCGGGGAAAATCCTGCTTGCCTCCATCAACACAGAGGTGGCACTTGGATGTCCATTTCAGTAGCTACTGATTCCCTTGGTATCCATGAATCTGTCTAATCCTGCCTTGAAGCTGTCCAGGCTGACAGCTGTCACAACCTCCTCTGGAAGTGAGTTCCATAACCCAATGACCCTCTGGGTGAAGAAATATTTCCCTTTATTAGTCCTGACTTTCCTACCTTGGAGCTTTAGGGAGTGCCCCCTAGTCCTAGTATTGTGTGACAGAGAAAATATTTTTTCTTTGTTCACCTTTTCTATCCCATGCATGATTTTATACACTTCGATCAAGTCACCTCTTAACGCCGTCTTTCAAGGCTGAAAAGACCAAGGCGTTGCAACCTGGTTTCATAAGGAGCTGCTCCATCCTTGGATCATTTTTGTCGCCCTTCTTTGTACCTTTTCCAGTTCCGTTATATCCTTCTTGAGGTGCGGAGACCAGAATTGTACACAGTACTCCAGATGTGGCCTCACCATAGATTTGTAGAGAGGCAATACAACATTTGCCGACCTATTTTCGATTCCCTTCCTGATCATGCCAAGCATAGAATTTGCTTTTTTCGCTGCTGCAGCGCATTGGGTTGACATCTTCATTGAGCTGTCCACCAAAACCCCAAGATCCCTTTCCTGGTTTGTCTCAGAAAGCTTTGATCCCATCAGTTGATAAGTGTATTTGGGGTTCTTTTCCCCGACTGTATTGTACACGACTGTATTGTACACGTATTTAGCTAATGATAGATAGATTGCCAAACAGTGCTGGTGCTTTGCAAACTATAAATCCCAGGATTCCGTAGCATCGAGCCATGGTGTGGTGTCAAACTGCATTAATTCCACAGTGTAGATGCACTTTTTGTCCAATAACATCTGGATGATAAATAGATAATGATAGACAGATAGATAGATATGATAGACAGCCATTGTTTGGGAACGTTAAAGGCTCCTCCGGCCCAGCTCTGCAGTTTGGATCCCAAAAGGCAGCCAAGCAAAACAAACAACCAGTGCGCGTGGCATTTCCCTGCCTTGCACTTCTTCCCAAGCACAAGTGTCTCCACGGGCCGCCTAATGATGGTTTTTATTACAGCAATAATGACTTTGCAGCAATTAGCAGATCACGCCAAGTTTGGGAAACAGAGCCACCAAACACCTGACCCTTTCTCAAAGGTTTACCAATGGCATGATGGGTGTTGGGGTAGGAGGAATGTGCCAGGCCGGAGATGGTTTTCGCCCCGGTGCTGCACAACCGATCTCCAGGGAACCAAGGTGCATACAATATATTGATTGTATTGTTTTATTATTTGCTGTTATGTTGTTATTATGTGTTATCGGGGTTGGCCTCATGTAAGCCGCCCTGAGTCCCCTTGGGGTATATATAAAGCTTTATTATTATTATTATTAGGTGGATCTATGCTGTAGAATGAATGTAGCTTGGCACCATTAAATAGATAGACAGATGATAGGATAGATAGATAGATAGATAGATAGATAGATAGATACTGGATATAATAGATAGACATAATAGATAGATAGATAGATAGATAGATAGATAGATTGATAGATAGATAGATAGATACTGGATATAATAGATAGACATAATAGATAGATAGATAGATAGATAGATTGATAGATAGATAGATGATAGATAGATAGATAGATAGATACTGGATATAATAGATAGACATAATAGATAGATAGATAGATAGATAGATAGATAGATAGGCAAGCAGGCAGGCAGGCAGGCAGGCAGATGATAGATAGATAGATAGATATAATAAATAGATATAATAGATAGATATAGATAGATAGAATAGATAGATACTAGATAAAATAGATAGACATAATAGACAGATAGATAGATATAATAGATAGATAGATAGACATAATAGATAGATTGATTGATTGATTGATTGATAGAAAGACAGACAGACATAATAGACAGATTGATAGATAGACATAATAGATAGATAGAATAGATAGAATAGATAGATTGATAGACAGACAGGCAGGCATAATAGACAGATTGATAAATAGACATAATAGATAGATAGATAGAATAGATAGACATAATAGATAGATAGATTGATTGATTGATAGAAAGACAGACAGACATAATAGACAGATTGATAGATAGACATAATAGATAGATAGAATAGATAGAATAGATAGATTGATAGACAGACAGGCAGGCATAATAGACAGATTGATAAATAGACATAATAGATAGATAGATAGAATAGATAGATAGACATAATAGATAGATAGATAGATAGATAGATAGATAGATAGACAGACAGACAGACAGACATAATAGACAGATTGGTAGATAGACATAATAGATAGATAGAATAGATAGATAGACATAATAGATAGATAGATAGATTGATAGATAGACAGACAGACATAATAGACAGATTGGTAGATAGACATAATAGATAGAATAGATAGATAGATTGATAGACAGACAGGCAGACATAATAGACAGATTGATAGATAGACATAATAGATAGATAGAATAGATAGATAGACATAATAGATAGATAGAATAGATAGATAGACATAATAGATAGATAGATAGATAGATAGATTGATAGATAGATAGACAGACAGACATAATAGACAGATTGGTAGATAGACATAATAGATAGATAGAATAGATAGATTGATAGACAGACAGGCAGACATAATAGACAGATTGATAGACATAATAGATAGACATAATAGATAGATTGATAGAGAGAATAGATAGATAGACGCTAGATATAATAGATAGACATAATAGACAGATAGATAGACATAATAGATAGATAGATAGAATAGACAGACAGACATAATAGATAGATATAATAGAGAGACATAATAGATAGATAGATAGATAGACATAATAGACAGATAGATAGACAGATGATAGACATAATAAATAGATATAATAGACAGATAAATAGATAGACAGATTATAGATAGAATAGATAGATACTAGATATAATAGAGAGACATAATAGACAGATAGATATATAATTAGATAGGCAGGCAGATATTTAAGGGAAGCATGCTGGATGGCCAAATGTAGTTCAATAGAAACACAAAGGTGCAAAGGAGAAATACTATATATCACATTTAGTAATATATAGTAATATATAGTGATATATAGTATTTCTCCTTTGCACCTTTGTGTTTCTATTGTTCTATGATAATCTGGCTTGTTGATCCCAAATGCAGTTCAACCCATCTCTATCTAAAGCCATAATCAGTCAGGGCAACCAGGCAGGCCTCAACTTGCTTAGTCTGTTGGCTGCCCTTCTGTTGGGCGTGGAAAACAACTCTTGTGTCCTTCTTGTCACCATTTTCCTCTCTTCCGGTCTCAGGGGAATGGGCTCTTTAAGGACTGGAGTCGATGTTGTTTGAGCTCACCTTCACCTGAGGCCGAGAGAGTGCGTCTTCCTGAGGAGCGCCTCCTCGTTTTCCGAGTCCAAGCAGGGATCTGGATTCAGGTTCTCCAAAACTATAATTCAAACCAGCGTGCCACATTTGAACTACCACGTGCAATTATGACTGCCCTGTACCATAATCCTATGCTTTTCAATTATATATATTACGTTGGATGGAGGAATCACAAGGACGCTGACTCTGCAAAAGTCAAACTGGTATTTGCAGCCGTCCCAAGACATTCTGTGGCCTGAGGCACAAGTAGAGACACTTGGACTAGGACTAGGAAATACATTCGCTTAGGGGTGCAGGGCAGGTTGGGTGGCATTGCTAAGGAGGTTCCCTAAAATAGGTCAGGAGGAGTTTATGAGTTGTTGTTGTTGTTGTTGCTGCTGTTGCTGTTGTTGTTGTTGTTGGGTTATAGAGCTTGGACTTCCATGGCTTCATGCTAGGGACTTCTGGGATTTGCAGTTCAGGAATGGTCTTTAGAGTACTACAATTCTTGCGCGTCGTCAAACTACGTATCCCAGGATTCCATAGGAGGTAGCTGTGGCTGTTAAAGTGGAATCAGATCTCAATAATAATAACAACAACAACAACAATAATAATACATTATTATAGTGATGCCAAGCCAATTTCATCCTACAGTGGGTTGATGGGAATTGTAGTTTTGCAAGTTCTTGAGTCTGCTCTACCTAAGAGTGCAATCTGTTTGCAAGCTACAACTTCCAAAGTTGCAATCATCATCATCATCAAAGTGGTGTCAAACTGCATTCATTCTATCACCTATCTACATAATAGACATGATAAATAGATAGATAACTAGATTAAAGACAGGCATAGACAGACAGAGACAGGTGCTAGATAGATAGATAGATGGAGATAGATGATAGATAGACATGATAGATAAATCTATTATATAAATGGGTTCACGTCATGTGATGTATACCTCAAACAAAGAAACCTTACAACGCAGAAACACAATACTTGCCAACAGAAATAGGCCTCAAGCAAGGTACGTTTGTAGCAAAGAAACTTCCCCCCCAAAACCTAAAAGGCCCCCAAAACAACGAGTAAAAATAAAACTACATTTACCAGCATCCTCCGGGGCCAAAGACTCACCCAGCCTCTACATTCTGAACAACATGATTGGCTGCCAATAAGGGCGGATTTGCATAACTGCTGCACTGGCCAGCCAACATGAAAATTCCGATCCATATTAAACTGCCAAAACAGAAGAAGGAAAAGGCCTGAGCCAATCTCCAACACAAACACCAAAATCACTTGCAACCGATAATTTACACACCAAAAAATCACAGACCACGCCCAAAAATGACAGTAAGGCTTCATTAACTTGATTTCCCTAACTAGCCCTCACTTACTGGGAAGCTGTTTACGCTCTAAATTGACAGTAAGACTTCATTAACTTGATTCTCCCGACTAGGCCTCAGCTCATTGGACATTGTGTATGGTCTGAATTGACAGTAAGGCTTCATTAACTTGCTGTTCCTAACTAGGCCTCAGCTCATGGGACATTGTGTATGGCCTGAATTTACAGTAACCTACCTTGGCACACAGAACCCCATTTGTAGTACTTCAAAACCCATCATTCCCCACAGACCACTGTGTCCAAGAACCAGGTGCGGTAAAGACTCATCTTGGCACACCATGCCCCCATGACCCACACTCCATCCAACTGCAGTTTAGAGGAGGGCACACCGTGATGATTGGACTTTCTCGCATCTCTAAAAGGGCACAGCAACGCGTGCCGGGTACAGCTAGTCTATTATATAAAGGAGGTTCCGTCGTCGAACGACTGACAGAGACAGAGAAACCTTCCAAGGCAGAGACACCAAACTTGGCAACACAAATAGGCCTCAGGCAAGGAAGGTTTTTAGCAAAGAAACTTTCCCCCCCAAAACCTAGAAGGCCCCCAAAACAACGATACAAAAAACTACATTTCCCAGCATCCTCTGCGGCAGCCAGCGAAACCCATTGGCCAACATTGGCCCACACAAAATGCAGGGAGGCTGAGTAACCATAGTAACGCTGGGCACAGCCAGCCAAGGCTACGATAGAATGCTGACTGATTTGAGTTCAGTCAGTTGGTGTTTGAGGGTTAAACTGACAAAACCAAACTCTATGACGGAGCAATTCTCCAGCAATTCCTACCCACACAACACAACACAACTTCCTATCACAACCCATCCCCCCAACCTTACGGGACCCCACACACACAACACCTACCACCACCACAAACAAAAACCAACTCCACCTATACTCCAACCACAACACAACACAACACTGCACTGATGCTCTACAAATACACACAAACACCCAAAACACCCCACCCACACAAGCATTCCACAACATACTACCACCCACAATGCCACCACACACCCACTAACTCACCAAAAAAGTAATACCTACACACAACACAATATGCACATAACACAACCTTGTGTCTACTGCTCAACCCATTTGTATGCCATTCCTTCCTTCCACACAGGCATAAGCTGACCCAAAAGACAAGCCATGCCTCCTAAAAGAACAGCATCGGATGACACACTCAAGGCTACATACATCACACAAAAAGGGCAGAACACACGCCAGAACAGAAAGACACTGCACTACACTAGCTTTTGCCATCACCATAAACAAGGCTCAAGGACAAACACTACAAATCTGTGGCATAGACCTTGACACAGAATGCTTCTCCCACGCAGAACTCTACGTAGCGTGCTCCAGAGTTGGGAAACCACAGAACCTCTCCATCAACACAGCAGACGGAAAGACACAAAACATTGTATATCCACAAGCTCTGCAGAACGCCAGGAACACCACACACCCACAACTCCACAGGACTTCAACATCCCACCCACCAGAACAACCCACAAAGACACAGCCATGACCCCACCAAGACCATAAGTAACATCAATTCCAACCCTTACATACTCAGACTTTCTCGCATCTCCTAAATAGGGCACAGCAACGCGTGCCGGGTACAGCTAGTCTATATATAGAGATAGACAGGTGTTAGGGATAAGAGATAGATAGATAGATGATAGATAGATAGACATGACTGATTGATTGATACAAATAGACATGATTGATAGATGATAGATAAGAGATGATAGACATGATAGATAGATAGAGACATGCTATAGACTAGATAGATAGACAGATAGATGATAGATAGACATTATTGATAGATAGATAGATACAAATAGACATGATTGATAGATGATAGACATGATAGATAGATAGATGAGACATATGCTATAGATAGATGATAGATGATAGATAGATGATAGACATGATTGATTGATAGATATAAATAGATAGATATGATAGATAGATAGATAGATAGACATATGCTATAGACACGATAGATAGATAGATAGATAGATAGATGATAGATAGATAGATAGAGATAGATGATAGATAGACATGATAAATAGATATATAGAGATAGACATGTGTTAGGAATAAGAGATAGATAGATGATAGATAGACATGATTGATTGATTGATACAGATAGATAGACATGATTGATTGATTGATTGATTGATACAGATAGATAGACATGATTGATTGATTGATTGATTGATACAGATAGATAGACATGATTGATTGATTGATTGATACAGATAGATAGACATGATTGATTGATACAGATAGATAGACATGATTGATAGATAATAGACATGATTGATAGATAGATAGAGACATATGCTATAGACTAGATAGATAGATAGATGATAGACATGATAGATAGATAGATAGAGACATATCCTATAGACATGATAGATAGACATGATTGATTGATAGATAGATACAAATAGATAGACATGACTGATAGATGATAGATAGATAGAGACATATGCTACAGACATGATAGATAGATAGATAGATTATAGATAGACATGATAAATAGATATATAGAGATAGATAGGTGTTAGAGATAAGAGATGATAGATGATAGATAGACATGATTGATTGACTGATAGATACAAATAGATAGACATGACTGATAAATGATAGACATGATAGATAAACAGATAGATAGATAGAGACATATGCTATAGACATGATAGATGATAGATCGATAGATAGATAGAGATAGACAGGTGTTAGAGATAAGAGATGATAGATAGACATGATTGAGTGATTGATTGATAGATACAAACAGATAGACATGATTGATAGATGATAGACATGATAGATAGATAGATAGATAGAGACATATGCTATAGACATGATAGATAGGTAGATAGATAGAGAGAGAGAGATAGACAGGTGTTAGAGATAAGAAAAGATAAATGATAGATAGACATGATTGATAGATGATAGGTATGATAGATAGATAGATAGATAGATAGATAGAGACATATGCTATAGATATGATAGATAGGTAGATAGGTAGGTAGGTAGGTAGAGATAGACAGGTGTTAGAGATAAGAAAAGAGAAATGATAGATAGACATGATAGATAGATAGATAGAGACATATGCTATAGACATGATAGATAGGTAGATAGATAGATAGGTAGATAGATAGGTAGATAGGTGGGTGAGATGGGTGGTGTTAAGAGATAGATGGAGTGGGTGAATGGACATGATAGGGTTGGTGGACAGGTGCTATGGGTAGGTAGATGGGTAGGATAGATGGATGGGTAGGTGGATGGGTGGATGGATGGGTAGGTAGATGGATGGGTAGATGGATGGGGTGGGTAGATGGTGGGTGGGTAGATGGATGAGATGGATGGGTGGGTGGTGGGTGGATGGGTGGGTGGGTAGATGGGTGGGTGGATGGATGGGTGGCTGGGTGGGTGGGTGGATGGTGGGTAGATGAATGGGATGAGTGAATGGGTGGATAGATGAATGGGTGGGTGGGTGGGTGGGTGAGGTAGATGGGTGGTAGATGGATAAGTGGGTAGATGGATGGGTGGAGTGATGGGTGGGTAGATGGATGGGTGGTGGGGTGGGTAGATGGATGGATGGGTGGATGGATTGATGGGTAGGTGGATGGATGGATGGGTGGGTGGATGGGTGGGTGGATGGGTGGGTGGGTAGATGGATGGGTGGGTGGGTGGATGGAGATGGATGGGTGGGTGGGTGGGTGGATGGGTGGGTGGGTGGATGGGTGGGTGGATGGGTGGATGGATGGGTGGGTGGGTGGGTGGGTGGATGGGTGGGTGGGTAGATGGGTGGGTGGATG
Source organism: Anolis apletophallus (assembly GCA_030556195.1). Taxonomy (NCBI): domain Eukaryota; kingdom Metazoa; phylum Chordata; class Lepidosauria; order Squamata; family Anolidae; genus Anolis; species Anolis apletophallus. The sequence continues at coordinate 2,352 of JARBWK010001727.1, read as the reverse complement.
GATGGATGGGTGGGTGTGGGTGGATTGATGGGTGGGTAGATGGATGGGTGGGTGGATGGGTAGGTGGGTAGATGGATGGATGGGTAGGTGGGTAGATGGATGGATGGATGGATGGTGGGTGGATGGTGGGTGGGTGGATGGATGGTGGGTGGGTGGGTGGATGGATAGATAGGTGGGTGGGTGGGATGGGTGGATGAATGGTGGTGGTGGGTGGGTGGATGGGTGGATGGCTAGATGGATGGGTGGGTGGATGGGTGGGTGGATGGGGGGTGGATGGATGGGTGGGTGGGAGATGGTGGGTGGGTGGGTGGATGGATGGGTGGATGGATGGGTGGATGGATGGGTGGATGGATGGGTGGTTGGATGGGTGGGTGGATGGGTGGGTGGGTGGATGGGTAGGTAGATGGGTGGGTAGGTGGGTGGGTAGATGGGTGGGTAGATGGGTAATGGTAGATGGTGGGTAGATGGGTAGATGGGTGGGTGGGTAGATGGTGGGTAGATGGGTGGGTGAGATGGATGGGTGGGTAGATGGATGGGTGAATGGTAGATGGGTAGATGGTGGGTAGATGGTGGGTGGTGGGTGGATGGATGGGTGGTGTGAGATGGGTGGTAGATGGGTGGGTGGGTGGGTGGTAGATGGGTGAATGGGTGGGTGGGTGGAGTGGGTGGATGTGGGTGGATGGGTGGGTGGGGTGGATGGGTGGGTAGATGGGAGGTGGTGAATGGTGGTGTGGTCAGATGGGTGGGTAGATGGATGGGTGGGTGGGTGGGTGGGTAGATGATGGTGGTAGATAGATGGGTGGGTAATGGAGTAGGTGAATGGTAGAATGAAGGGGTAGATAGATGGTGGTAGATGGGGGGTAAAGATAAAGGGTGGTGGGGGGGATAATGGGTGGGGGTAAAATGGGGGGGGTGGGGATGGGAGGGGGAATAGGAGATAAGGGTGATGGTGGAATAAGGTTTGGAATGGGTGGGTAGATGGGGGGGTGAGGAGGGGGGGAAAAGAGGGGTAGGAGGGGTAGTTTGGGGGTAGATAAGATGGGGGGTGGGAATAGTTTGGGGGAAAGTGGGGGGGAGGGGTTGTAGGGGGGTGGGTAGATGAATGGGTGGATGGGGGAAAGGGAATAGATGGTAGGTAATGGATGGGTAGATGGGTAGAGGGGGGGAATAGATAGGGGGGTAGATAATGGGGGGGTAGATATGGGTGGGTAAGGGGGGGGGGAAAAGGTAGATGAAGGGGTAATGAAAATGGGTAGAAAAGGGGGGGAAAGGTAGATGGGTAGATGGGTAGGTAATGGGTGGGTAGATGGAGGGGTAATGGAGAAGAAAAAGTGGGTAGATGGTAGATAGGTAGGTAGATAGATAGGTAGATAGATAGGTAGGTAGGTAGATAGGTAGATAGATAGGTAGGTAGATAGATAGATAGAGATAGACAGGTGTTAGAGATAAGAAAAGATAAATGATAGATAGACATGATTGATAGATGATAGATATGATAGATAGATAGAGACAAACACTATAGATAGATGATAGGTAGATAGATGATAGATAGACATGATTGATTGATTGATAGAAATAGATAGACATGATTGATAGATGATAGACATGATTGATTGATTGATGGATGGAGTGATTGCTAAGGAGGCAGATCCGCCAGGAAGTAGCAGCAATAGTGGAAGGGCCAAGGCAGCGACATCTCCGGCCCATCCTGTTTGGATGTCAGCTTCAACATGCCAACGACTTAAATCAGAAATAGCTTCCTAAGAACTACAGATATTTGCAGAATGCCTCAGCAGGCGAGAGTCCAAAAGCGGCAGGCTATAATCCAGAACCTCAATCCATGGATGATACCAAATGAGAGACTCCCTCCTGGGCACACCAAAGACTGGGCGACTTGGAAGGCTCTGAACAGACGGCGCTCTGGCACCACGAGATGCAGAGCCAACCTTAAGAAATGGGGCCACAAAGTGGAGTCCATGACATGTGAGTGCGAAGAAGAGCAAACCACAGACCACCGACTACAAAGCAGCCTGAGCCCTGCCACGTGCACAATTTGGGGGGGGGGGGGCTTCTTATAGCCACACCAGAGGCACTCAGAGTGGTGCTACTGGTCAAGGGACATTTAATTGAATATCAAGTTTGCAAACTTTGTTGGGGGGTGTTAGTTTTTTTGTTTTATTTTAATGCAATACAATTGTTTGGTTTGCTCTGACACAATCTATCTACAGTATATAATAAAGATATATGTGTATGTATGCGTGCGGAGGGCAGAAGGACGGATATGTGGCAGCTTTCTGATTGAAACCCACTGTGGGATTATTTGCATAAAGGACTCTGATTGGCCAGCCTCAG
>JARBWK010001726.1:0-17631 GCA_030556195.1 Anolis apletophallus | reverse complement strand
GTGTCAGGCTCCAAGCCCACAGGCCTCAGTTCCCATAACAACTCTGTAGCCATGATGGCTTTAAGATTTCTTCAGGCCTGCTTGTCTATCTCACGGGAATGTGGTACCAAGCAGGCAGAGGCAGGATGAATCAGTCAAGGTGCCAAAGCCAACCCCGGCGATAGCGGACAGGCCCAGGGCTGAGAGAGGCCTAACTCCTTTCTGCAGCTGGAGTTGCTAGTGGGTTTACATTCTTGAAGGGCTGAGGTAGCTAAAACAACAGTCACCATTCATCATGCCCACTTTGACACTCGACGCAAAGTTACGCGACCAAGATCAAAGGGTTTGAAGAGTATATCCGTTTGGGGTTGGCCCGGAGCTTTATCTCGTGCCAACAGCGCATCAGGACTATGGATCTCTAAGAGGTCGCTGGGCCTTACTAAGGACACTGCCTGTCTGTATTGGATCTGGCCCGGGGCAAAGCCTTGCTTCCCTGCTACGTTCCTGCTTGTTCCTGAAAAAAGACTTTCTTTGCTATGAACTCTGCCTTGTTTCCTGATTGCCTTTAGCAAATCCTGATTGTCTGGACTATTTACTCATTGCTTGCCTCCTGAGATTTGCTGCTATTGAAAGCACTATAAGATTGCTTTCAACTTCTTTCCTATACATTTATTCTCAATAAACCTGTTGTACCTCAGCTATTTGCGTGGTTTATCAAGGGAGGTCTTGATCCAGAGCCTAGAGGGCGACATTGGATGAGATTGGCAGTGGTCGTGTGAAGTGAGTGGAGGTACTTCAAGTCCCATCAGCCATGGTTCGTCCTCCTCCAAACTGCAGCAGGATGTAGAGTGGGTCATGGGGCTCGGTGTGCCAAGTTTGGTCTTGATCAGTCATTGGATGAGGGTTCAGCAGTCTCAGGAAATTTGTAAATTACTTCCAGTCCCATCATCTGTGGTCCACCCTCCTCCAAAATACAGCAGGATGTAAAGTGGGTCATGGAGGCTTTGTGTGCCAGTTTGGTCCCTGAGCAGTCACTGGATGAGGGTCACAGCTGGCTTGGGAAGTGAGTGGAGGTACTTGAAATCCCATCATCCATGGTGTGCCCTCTTCTAAACTGCAGTGGGATGGAGTGTGGGTCATGGGGCTCTCTGTGTGCCAAGTTCGGTCTTTATCGGTCTTGGTTCTGGGCCTGTGGTCTGTGGGGGAATGAAGGATTTGAAAGTACTACAAATCCAGAATCCATGGAGTACATCAAATCCCAACATGCATGGTCCACCCTGCTCCAAACTGCAGTAGAATGTAGTGTGGGTCATAGGGGCTCTGTGTGCCAAGGTAGGTTACTGTCAATTCAGGCCTAGTCAGGAAAATCAAGTTAATGAAGCCTTACTGTCAATTCAGAAGCATACACAGTGTCCCATGAGCTGAGGCCTAGATGGGAAAATCAAGTTAATGACGCCTTACTGTCAAGTCATGCCTTAAACGGTATCCCATTAGGTGCGGCCGAGTCAGGAAAATCAAAGTTAATGAAGCCTTACTGTCAATTTTGGGCCTGGTCTGTGATTTGTAGGGGTTTCAATGTTCTGTGGGAAGGGAATTGGGTGAAGATACTACAAATCCCATCATTCGTGGCCCATTCTGCCCTAAAGTGCTCCAGGCTGTAAAGTGGGCCATTGGGCCTCTGTGTGCCAAGTGTGATCCTGATTGGTGTGGGCCACAATGCTCTAAAGGAAGTGAGTTATAGTACTTCAAGTCCCGTCATCCCTCAAATTGTAGCAGGATGTAGAGGGGTCTTGGGGGTTCTGTGTGGCAAGTTTGGTGTTGTTCTCTCATTGTTGGGGCGCACAAAGTGTTTTTGGCCTTAAACTGCCACCATGCCTGACTGCCTCAGGCCTGCTTTATCCCCTCTGGCAGTTTAGAGTAATTGGCTGGCCAATTAGAGCGTTATGCAAATACTCCCTCACTGGCAACCAATCATGTTGTCAGAATGTTGAGGCCGAGGAGCCAATCAGAACGCTGCACATACATACAAACAAACATTCTCTTTTATTAAATATAGATATATAGATAGATAGAGATAGAGATAGAGATATCTGTGTCGTCCACTGGCCCAACTGGTTCACGACTTTGGTCTGGAGTGCCATCAGTACACTGATGACACCCAGCTGGTGCTGAGAATGGATGGCAGGCCCCAATTGTTTACATCAATGCCTAGAAGCCGTGACTGGATGGCTGAACAACTTCCATGTCAAACAAGGCAGTGTTGAGCTGGCAACGTCTCATCGAATAACATGGAAAGACAAAACCTATTAGCACATTGCTCGGAGCTTGCAATTATCGCAAGGCCCGCCTCGACATCACTGACGGAGAGCCTTTTCCATCGCGCCCCTGTTCTTTGGAACTTGATGCCGGCGGAGCACAAACTATCCCTGGACATGCCCCAGTTCCTGACCGCATTGAAGACCTGGCTCTTCCGAAGGCTTACGGCTAAGGACACCTTTCAGACTTAGCCTGAGCCACTGGAACTATTTTAATCAAATTCCTATTCTTTTAGTTTTAACCATTGAACTGTTTTATGTGTTTTATGTGTAAGTCGCCCGGAGCACTGACGTGGAGGGCGACTCATAAATAATAAAATCAATCATCAATCAAATCAATCAATCAGAGTTACAGACATGAACCCTGTACCAGACTTCAATCACTTCCACAGTATTTTCTACTTTCTACTCAACATTCCTCTTGCCCTCTTACTCTTACCTTTGTGTTGATCAGAGTTCTCAAACAACTTCCGTTTTTCAATTCCTGGTGGACTTTCTTCAAAAAACTCCTACTCGTAGGTTGTAATGGGTACAATGAATCAAAGAACACCTTCATGCTCATGCAGTCCCTTTTCCAGAACATCTCGTCAAAGTTACAGCTGTCACCGCTCTTTATCGTATTGTCGGCAAAGATTGCGCAGTTGTTGAACTTGAAGTGGACGGGAGTCCCACTGGCATCTTTCACACATGGCACGTGGGCTGCTTTAATGGCCTCCAGGACAGGAGGGGTCTGTCCATCTGCAAAGGTGACCAGGACTTGGATGTGGTCCTTCATGTCCTTCCCCAGACTGGGGAGCACAGAGCGAAACATGTATGTCTGGTCAGGTGTTAAGCAAGACAAAGGCCTGCAAGACAAGGCAGGTGGCATCCAGGTGGTCGATGTCTGGCAAGGTAGACAAAAAAAGTTCCCAATGTTCTGCATTATCAAGACCTCTGTATAACCCAATATTGGGAATTCAATTATTGTGAGAGAATATGGGATCTGAAATCCCTCCTGATAATGCAACACATAGACCTTTATGCCGGAGTTTGGCTTTCAGCTTGGCTTCCGTGGGACTCTTCATGAATGAGTTCGAATCGGAATGCATCTTCCCATTGGACACCCAGGATGTAGTTGGTCATCCCGTTGATGAGGGTGGTCTTCCTGACCCTGTTGCTCCCATTATCATGATGACTTTGTTCAGGACTCTTGGGTTCTCTTCTCCAAGACTATATGTTAGATGGGATGTTGAATCAGCTGATGTCACCCTTAATGGAAGAACATAGATTGATGGTTGTCCTTCTACCACCAGCCTGCTTTCTGGGAGGTATTTTTGAACCAATCTGTCTTTCTCTTCTTCATGCAGGGATGTAGAAAGCTCCACCTCTTCACTGGGAACACCCTGATCCCCATTGGCACACACTGCGGACACTCGGAGTCTGTAGCGTGACTGAGGACTCAGCCCAGTAATCTGGAGGAATTCTATTTTTCTCCCCGTCCTTCTTTCATTCCATTCACTTTTGCCTTCGCCATTCTCATTTTCAACTCTGTACTCCACTTTGTACTCCTTTATAACAACTCCCTCTCCGATGGCATTGGGATTCCCCCAGGAAACAGAAATCACAGATGATCCCACACTCACTTTCCTGGGCTTCCCAGGAGGTCCAGTGGGAAGCGTCTTCACAGACTGGGTGACGTTACTGGTCTCACTGTGGCCCGGCTTGCACCTAGCAGCGTACTGGAACTGGTACTCCCTGTTTGGGCTTAGACCTCTTAGTAGGAAGGTCTCCTGGCTGCTCTCCGTATTCACAGCCTTCCAGTTCTCTTCTCCCTCAATCCTGTACACTACCTGGTAGCTGGTGATATTCTCTCCCCATACTCGGCTGGTTGAAAGGTCAGCTGGACGCTGTCATGTCTAATTCCACTGACAAGAAGAGGGAGAGGTTTTGAGGGAAGGTCAAAGCTGCAACTGACCAGCTCTCCATCTTCATAGAAGTAAACAGAAGCTCCTGGGTTGTCCTCATCTGGGACGGAGGCCACAACAAAGCGTGACTTCCCTGTGACTTATTGACACGGAATAGTCTGAAATGGATCTGGCAGCTTTTCGAGCCCTTTTGGATATCTGCTTGCACTCAAACCAGGCCTGGCATTTGGAGTTCGCTTTTCTTCCAAATCTTTCTGAAGATAAAGTTGTAAATCAGCTAAAAATGGTTCCTCTTCGTGTAAAGAATTTAATGTAAAGCAAAGGACAAATTCATTCTGTGGGTCAAGCACTATTTCATCCAGTTTGCTCTGAGAAGAGAGGACTTCTATCCCGCTGAGGATATCAAGGTAAGATTTCACAAATGCATCTCCCGCTCCTTCATCTTCAGAAAGTCCTGGAGCTTTTGGTTATTGAAGGGCGACTGGTTCACAGACCTCAGGATGTCGGCCAGGACGCCTTCCTCTTTTCCTCCTCCCCGGATGGAAGGCAAGATTCCAGCCAGCTCTTTCTGGAAAGTCTGCCTGTGCTGCTGGCAGAAGCCCTGGAAAAGCTGGATCTTCTTCTTGATTTCTGGGATGGTGTTCGCAATGTGATTTTTTCCCAGGTCATTACATCTCATGTCAATTTCACTGAGTTCTTCCAGAACTTTTTGAGCATCAAAGATGAGCGCTAGGCTGATCTCTCGCACCATCTTGGCCGCCCTGGAATCTATTTTGGTTAACGGGTACAGCCAGACCTTGATGGGCACGGCTTTCTCTCCATTTCTCCCATCATTTTGGGAAGAGAGGAGTACACTTGCATGGCATCTTGAAAATTCACTGGATTGCTCTTCAGAGAAAAGTCCCCATGGAACTTGCAGCTGAAATTCTCAGCCAGTTTTTTCTCTTTCTCATCCACCTTCACATGTGCTTCTCCTTTTATAGATACTACTAACATCTTTATCACAGCCTGGAGATGTCCCTCTACCTCTTGCACAGAGTCGGAAGATGAAACTTCTCGGTCAAAGACAAAGAAAGCCTGGGCTCCATACAAAATGGCCGTGACAACGTGGGTGGCAGTCCCATGGTCAAAAACACTTGGATGAGCAATGTTCTGGACTCCCAGGTGGCTCATTGTCAGCTGCTTGTACTCGGTGGTGGCTTTGTACTGCAAGGTGACTCTGGCCTGTTGCTTGGAGGTCTTGGTATCTTGGAAGTATTTGGCAGAGCCTTCCACTTTAACCAGTCCTCCCAGGAAACTGGCCTTGAGGGAGGCAGAGACATTGAGGGCAGAGGCCTTGGCTTCAATGGAGTCAGATGCAAGGATCTCAAATTCTGTTTTTGGCTGGGGTCCGATGTTCACATCCTTCTGAAGGGAGTCCAGGTCCCAAAGGGTGATCCCTGAAACAAAGCAGAGGAAAATTGACAAAGTCTGGAAACTGCTGGGATCCTTCAAGGTATGTGTGTGTGTGTGTGTGTGTGTACACATGTCCCTTTGCTGAAATATCTTTGCCCACCTCAGACACTGAGAGATCAGCCCTTACCTGGGATGAGGGTGTCCTTCCGGCAGTCGTAGAGCATCCCCAGCTGGAAGGGGCGTCCCAAGGCAGGCATCTCAATGGTGTCCTCTGACAGGGCCATGGCTCAGGTCACCAGGTCACTCTCCCCTCTGCCTCTCTGCCGGAAACAAGAGGAGTGATGGAAGCAGGACAGATTGTGTGGTGAAAGAGGGGAGAGGAGAGCCAAGGGGCAGAACCACAAAAGTAACTCAAGTTAAAACCTTTTTATTCAGGCAGGCTTTTAAAGATAATGGTGCTTAAGATCAATTCAGGGTTTTTAAATCCTGTGGTTTTTAAATTTGAATTTGTTTTATAATAATATAATAATAACTTTATTTTTGTACCCTACCTCCATCTCCCCAAAGGGACTCGGGGCAGCTTACATACGGCAGCATGTGCCTGGAACAACGCATAAAATAAACACACAATACCTGTGATGTCCCCATGGGGCTGATATTGCAGCTGCATTTGTATTTCACTGCCCTACCTGTAAGGTCTTTGTTCTATTGTTGTTGGCCATGCGGTCACTTAGGGGTGGAGTTGTGTTTTGGCTCCATACCTGGCGTCTCCGCCCCCAACTCCTCCTCTTCCAGAGGAGGGAGCATTTCCTCTCTGGCTCATTCCAGAGACCACATTGGACAAGCAAGGTCGGAATCTAGGTGTCAGGTTTGGGGAACCTGAGCTTTGAGGGAGATCATGTTCCCAACCTGTCATGAAACTGCAACGACCTTTAGCCCAGTTCCTGGAGTGACCTTGGCCATGTGTGCTTGAAATTGCTGAATCAGCCTGGGAGTGGAGTAACTTCCAGGTGCCAGAGGGGGAAGTGAGGTAACTCCTCCTGGCATGGACATTGGACATTTGGACTCATGACGTCACTTATGTGACCCTGGGGTCATACCCCTATGAACTACTGGGATTGCTGATTCATCGGAGCATGATGACACCCTGCTTGGACATTGCATTGGGTAGGGGAGGGGCTACCGGGGTATTTAAGGTGTGTTTGGGTGGCGGGCCGGTGCTTTAGCTTTACGGGTGGCGTACCTTCAATAAAATCGTGTTGGACCAAGCAGACGTCTCGTGTGCCCCGACCGTGTATTGTGGAGTCGTTACAGAAGCTAAAGCCCCGGACCAACTATCCCAGCGATGGCGAGGTTGGCGTGGAACGAAGAAAAGTATCTGGACAGCTGGATTTTGGAGGATAATGAAGAAATCCGGAGAACTCAGGAGTGGGAGTGGACCACTCTTGACCGTGTGGGAAGTCCAGATGAATCCCGAGAGATGGCGGCCCAGGAGAGGAGACTCCGTGAGGGAGAGCAACTGTGGCAAGCTCGGGTGGATGAGATGATGGCGAGCCGAGCGAAGGAGACGGGTGAGGCTTGGAAATTGGAGGTGCGTAGGAGCGCTGTCCGAGCGGCTGAGCACCGAGAGGCTCGCTTAGAAGACCAGGCGGTGGAGTGCAAGGGCGCTCGTCTGGAAGGGATCCAGGAAGATCGTGAGAAGCGGTCTCAGAGAGAGCTGTTGAACCTGGCAGCAGGAGGTGGTAGTGAGACCACAGAGCCGGAGCCACCATCTGAGATTGATGTGCTGAACTGCAAAGTGGAGGCAGTGGTGCAGATGGTAAGCCGGATGACCCAGAGATTGGATGAAAGGGACCAGAGAGAGTCGATGAGAGAGTCGATGTGGCAGGCCCCGGGAGGTGGAGACTTCACCTATTACTCCTGGATGGACGGGGATTTCGGTGAGCGTCCTAGATCTCCTTCGGGAGTGGGGAACCAAAGCCGAAACCGAGAGAATCCGATCCCGGAGTGTCCTAGATCTCCGTCGAGAGTGAGGATGATGGGAGAGGAGTGCCAGAGGAGTCCGGAGAGGGGCCCTAGAGTCCAACCAGCAGGGTTGGGAAGAGGTATTATTAGGCCGAGAAGTTTGCCTGGCCCGAGAATGGCTTCTCAAGAGTTTGGAAGCCGGATGAAAAAAGGAGCCATTGAGGGTGGAATTTGAGGGAGAAGCATCCAAAGTGGCTTTCTTTATTGCAGCTGTACAAGACCATATGGAAGATTATGGACATTTGTACCCCAGCGAAAGCAGCCAAGTTAGAGCTATTGGGGCTGTGTTCAAGGGTAGGGCTGCTGAGTGGTATGTACAGTGCCACGATCGTCGAGATCCCTGCCTGGGGTCGATGAGGAGGTTCTTGCATGCCATCAAGAACAGATTTCGTGATCCTTTGGAAAGGATCAAAGCGAAGGAGGCGTTAAGGTGCTTGACCCAAGGTGCTAAGTCAGTGACTGAGTATGCTGAAGAATTTATGGGTCTTGCCGGAAAAGTGGCTGAATGGTCGCCAGCCACTTTGCTAGAACTGTTCAAAGATGGATTGCGCAAAGAGGTCCTGGAGTGGTGTCTTCACCGAGATGACCCAGGAGATATTGACGGGTGGATTCAACTGGCTGGCAACGTAGAAGGGATCCTGGCCCAGGTGCAGAGGCGGCGAGGCCAACCAATGAGGTCGCGAGGCGTGGGTCGTGCATGGAGTGAGAACAAACCCAGAAATATGGATGTTAAGCGAGTCAGCGACAGCCGTCCCGGTGGCAGCAAGAAACCTACGTTGAGCCGAGTCCGCTGTTATGCCTGTAACCAGTCCGGACATTATGCATATCAATGCCCTCAGAAGCCTGCAGTGAAAATGGCTGCTGCTAAAGCTGCAATGATGGACAATGTTGAAAACCCAAAAGTTGGGGTGAGAAGTAGTATCCAATGTGATTTGGGATTGATAAAGGGGGATCTTGTTGTAAAAAAGAAAGCATTAGTAGACTGTGGATGTTCAGAGAATATCATGTCTCCATAATTAGTAGAGGAATGAGGTGGTGATACAGAACCGCTAGAAACTCCAGTTACCTTTAAACAATTAGATGGAACTACAATTGAAGGAGGTCCTTTCTCTGTGGGGATGAAGGGGTTAACAGGGCGAGTAGGACCATGGGAGGGGAGATTAATTTTGTTATGGCTCCCATAAAAGGGCATGAGGTGGTGTTGGGCATGCCCTGGTTAGAAAAAGGTGAATCCCAAGATCGACTGGAGGGGCGGGGACTGTGCAGTGTATCCCTAAGGTAGAGAAGGACATTTGCAAAGAAGTGAAAGGGGTGCCCCAGGAATATTGGGATTACGCTGACGTGTTTAATCCTAAGTTAGCACAGAGACTCCCACCTATAAGGAATGTGCAATGTAGTATTGAAGTGAAGGAGGGAGCAGTTTTACCTAAGCCAAAGATCTATGCAATGACGGTCAGAGAAAAGGTGGCGTTAAGAGAGCAGATTGACGATTATTTGAGGAAAGGGTTTATCAGGCGTTCAGAATCCCCTTTGGCTGCGCCTGCGCTGTTCAGGGAGAAGAAAGATGGGAAACTGAGGCTGTGCATTGACTACCGGGGGTTAAATGCTGTTAGCACGACGAACTGCTACCCCTTGCCGTTGATAAAGGATCTGTTAGGATTGTTGGGAGGCTGTAAGTTTTTACAAAACTGGATTTGATTGATGCGTTTCATATGATTAGGGTGAAAGAAAGTGACCAATGGAAGACCGCGTTCTCGTGCCCCCTAGGGTTATTCGAATGGCTCGTCATGCCATTCGGTTTGGCCGGGTCTCCGGGTCTGTTTATGCAGTTGATTAACGAGGTGTTGCACCCCCTTTTGTATAAGGGGGTGTTTGTCTATTTAGATGACATCGTGGTAGCGACCGTGCGAGAGAAGAGCATGTGAAATTGGTGCGCGAGGTGTTAGAGCGATTGAGGCGAGCGAAGTTATTTGTGAAGTTGAGTAAATGTGAATTTAGTAAGAGTCAGATTGATTTTTTAGGGTACAGGATTGGAGAGAATGGAGTATCTATGGATCCGGCAAAGGTGGAGGACGTGTTGAGCTGGGAAGCTCCGCGCACACGCCGGCAATTGCAAGCTTTTCTAGGGTTAGCTAATTTTTACCGGACCTTTATTCCAGGGTTTGCGGTGATAGCCCTCTCGCTGACTGAGCTGTTGAAGACGAAGGGTAAAGGGGAGTCCAGAAAGGTCAGGTCTCCAGGTGCAGTATTAGACTGGACTCCGGATTGTCAGGAAGCATTTGTTAAATTGAAGAAGGCTTTCACTGAGGGTCCTTTATTGTTACATCCAGATGTGAATCGACCATTTGTAGTTCAATGTGACGCCTCCGCTTGGGCTTATGGGGGTGCTCTGTTGCAAGAGGATGGTCAAGGGAAGTTGCGGCCTTGTGCTTACTTTTCAAAAAGTTTGGCGAGCATGAGCGTAAATGGCCTGTGTGGGAGAAAGAGGCATTTGCAGTGAAGAACGCGTTGGTGACCTGGCGTCAATTTTTGGAAGGGGCAGCGTTCCCATTTGTGGTTATGACGGACCATCAGAATTTGGGTTATTTACGCAACCCCCAGAAGCTGTCTCCCAAATTAGTAAGGTGGTCGCAGTTTTTGAACAGATTCAATTTTAAGTTGAAGCATATCAAGGGAAGGAAAATGTGGTGGCGGATGCTTTGTCTAGATATCCGAGTGTAGGAGCAGATGGGCTGCACAAAGAAGGAGAGGTTTTTCCAAAGAGCAGTGGGGTTGTGCAGTGCAAACCCGGTCCCAGAAGGGGTTAGAAGTTAAGGAAGAAAGTAAAGCAGTGGATGGATGGAGTTCAGAATTACAAGAAGGATATGCAGAGGACTTGTGGTTGATGGAACATGAGAAGGAGTGTGTGAAATTGAAAGGGTTGTGGATGGTGGGAGGTAAGGTGTATGTGCCTCAGAAGTTGAGAAGAAAGGTGTTGGAGATGCATCATGATTATAAGACTGCTGGACATTGGGGGGTCACTAAGACCATGTTGGCTATTAAGAAGAAGTACTGGTGGCCAGGTATGAAAGTGGAGATCCGGCACCATGTAGCGAGTTGTGAAGTGTGTGCTAGGAATAAGGTTCCCTCTGCCCGGCCACAGGGGTTGATACAGGTGGTTGCTGATCCAATAAGGCCATGGACCCATGTTAGTACCGAGTTTGTGGGGAGTTACCGTCTAGTAGAGGATATCGGTATATTTGGACTGTTATAGATATGTTTTCTAAACAGGCTCATTTTATTCCATTGAGGGGTTGCCATCGGGCCGAACGATTGGCGGAGTTGTATGTGCAGCATGTTTATAGGTTACATGGTTGTCCAGAACAAGTGTTGAGTGATCGAGGTGTCCAGTTCACTGCTCGGTTTTGGGGCAGATTTTTGGAGGAGTTAGGGGCGCAAAGAAAATTGACGTCTGGTTATCATCCCTGCTGTAATGGTGCTGCGGAGAGAGTGCAGAAATCTTTGGGGACCTATTTAAGGATTTTCAGTAATCAGGAACAAAATAATTGGTCAGATCTCCTTCCTTATGCTGAGGTAGCCTATAACAGTTCCATCCATTCTTCCACTGGGAGATCGCCCTTTGAGATTGTTTATGGGCAGGAGGTGGCCCCTTTGCCGCAGCTGGTGGAGATAGGGGGGGAGACGGCAAGGGGGAATGGAGGGGCCGAGCCGAAGGAGTGTGGAGAGAAGTGACGGAGGCGTTGAGGAAAGCCCAGCGCTCGTATAAGCTGTTTGGAGATCACAAGCGGCGAGAGGGGGAGGAGTATGCAGAGGGGGATTTGGTGTGGCTGTCCACGGAGAATTTAAAATTGGGATACAAGTCGAAGAAATTAAGTCCGAAGTTCATAGGACCTTTTAAGGTGGACAGGGTTGTAAATAAGGTGTCGTATACTCTCCTATTGCCCAAGAGTTTAGGGCGTTATGTCAGGTTTGGGGAACCTGAGCTTTGAGGGAGATCATGTTCCCAACCTGTCATGAAACTGCAACGACCTTTAGCCCAGTTCCTGGAGTGACCTTGGCCATGTGTGCTTGAAATTGCTGAATCAGCCTGGGAGTGGAGTAACTTCCAGGTGCCAGAGGGGGAAGTGAGGTAACTCCTCCTGGCATGGACATTGGACATTTGGACTCATGACGTCACTTATGTGACCCTGGGGTCATACCCCTATGAACTACTGGGATTGCTGATTCATCGGAGCATGATGACACCCTGCTTGGACATTGCATTGGGTAGGGGAGGGGCTACCGGGGTATTTAAGGTGTGTTTGGGTGGCGGGCCGGTGCTTTAGCTTTACGGGTGGCGTACCTTCAATAAAATCGTGTTGGACCAAGCAGACGTCTACGTGTGTCCCTACCGTGTATTGTGGAGTCGTTACACTAGGTTGCTGGGAAAAAGCAATCCTATTTTACCTACAAAGTCTTCCTTCGCTCTCAACCAAGCTGCAGTGCATAGGAGGATCCTTCCTCAACAGAGGCTGTGGATTTTGGGACCTTTACAGAACTTAGTGCGTCTACAAAGGTCAGAGAGCAACAGAAGAACCTGGGATCAAGAGAGACTATCACGCTGCAAAGTTTAGAGGCAAGTGACTGTAAATCCTTGTTTAAGGAACCCCTTATTGCAACCAACTCAAGCTTTTGAGCCACCAGCATCTTTCTGGTTGTTATTTCAATAAATGCTGTTTGTTTTTGAGTCCAGCACTCATTCTTAAAGAGATCCTGGGTTCCCTGCACGTGGGAAGGCCTTATTCTCTGTCTCCAGGTCGGAGCTTGCATTGTCCATTCCCTTTAAAGCCCCTTTTTGGCCTGGAAGACAGAAGAATACCATAAAAGATAAAAACCACAAGCATATAAAACAATGACTTAAACTCATAACAGCGCCCAATAACCTATGGCGAGAACTGTCATAAAACATGGCCAACCATATCCAGGAACAGGGGAATGGGATGGTGCAAGTTTTAGCTCATGAGCTAGGACACGGGATGAAAGTGCAGTGCT
This sequence comes from Anolis apletophallus, assembly GCA_030556195.1. Lineage (NCBI taxonomy): Eukaryota > Metazoa > Chordata > Lepidosauria > Squamata > Anolidae > Anolis > Anolis apletophallus. Next base: position 4,982 of record JARBWK010001726.1, on the reverse strand, counting down.
CTGTCATTCATTGCGGACCATTGGGGTTAGACATTCTCAAAGGCATTAGACATTCATCCAAGCCTTCAATTCCTTCCGGAAAGAGGACATTGTGAGGGCCTGCCTAATATCTCTTAGGCATTACAGAGAGTGTTACAAAGCTGGGGGGCCAACACCAAGAAGGCCCTCTCCCTCGTCCCCACCAACTGCACTTGTTATGGTGGAGGGACCACGAGGAGGACTTCCCTGGCAGATCTTAACGCTTGCACAGGGCATGGGGGGCTGCTGTCATGAAGATAGGCTGAGCCTGAACTGTTTAGGGCTTTATAGGTAACGGGCTGCACTTTGAATTGGGACTGGAACCTTATTGGCAACCAGTGGAGCTGTTTTAATAGGGGCATTGTCTGCTCCATATAATTAGCTCCAGTTAGCAATCTGGTTGCCAACCTTTTCACCAGTTGTAGTTTCTAGGCTCTCTTCAAAGGCAGCCCCACGTAGAGTGCATTGCAGTAATGCAATCTGGATGTAACTAAGACGTGAACCACCATGGCCAAATCAGGCTTTTCAAGGTACGGGTGCCATTGGTGCACCAGTTTTAACTGCAAAGGCCCTCCCAGCCACTGCTGACACCTGAGCATCAAGCGTCAGCGCTGAATCCAGAAGGACCCCCCGAAAGTGGACCTGTGTTGTCAGGGGGAGTGTAACCCCATCGAGTACAGGTTGCCACCCTATGCCCCAATTAGCCTTGCGACTGACCAGAAAGGCACCTGTCTTATCTGGATTAAGCCTCAGTTTGTTAGTCCTCATCCAGTCCATCACAGCAGCCAGACACTGGTCCAGGACCTGAGGGGTTTCCTTAGAACTGGGTTATTGTTGTTTATTTGTTCTGTCTGTCACACACGGACCATCTTTCCCTCCCTCTCTCAAGCAGCCCCTTTCTCGGATGCTTACCCCCCCGTGCAGAATGGGAGCAGGGCCAGAGGAGCCATTTTTGCACATGTGCTGTATCATCTTATAGCTTGGGGGAGGGGGTTAAGTAATTGTCGCTGTGTTTTTTGTGTTTTTGTGAGTGATGGTCACTCATTGGCTTGATCGGTGTATTGTGTCCAAATTTTGTGTCAATTCGTTCAGTGGTTTGTGAGTTATGATGTCCTCACAAATGAACATTACCTTTTTATATAGAGGGACTAGCCGTCCCCTGCCATGCGTTGCTGTGGCTCGGTCTGTGTATATGTGTTTTGTGTGTATCTATGTGTGTATGTATATGTATATGTTTGTGTATATGTGTATATTAGGCCTGGTCAAATTCGTCATATACCTACGAAAGTCGTATTAAATTCGTATGTAAATCACTTCCAATTTGTTTTTGAAGGGCTTTAAGCAACCCGGAAGTGATTTTGTAGTTTTGAATCCAGGGCTGCTTTTTTCAGAAAGGCTTCGGGGTCCTTCGGATGTGGAGGGAAGGCATGGGTTTGGAAGCCCACACCTTCCCTCCGGATCTGAACGGGGCCGTTCAGATCCGGAGGGAAACCATGGGCTTCCAAGCGGAATAACATCCCTCCGCAGGAGATCTGGGGGAAACCCGAGTTTCCCCCAGATCTGCTGGCGAGGGATGTTATTCCATGTCCAATCTGGGTGTAAACACCCAAATTGGACGCAGAATAACATCCCTCCCCAGCAGATCTGGGGGAAACTTTTTTCCAAGAAAATTTCAGAAATCAGTCCAAAATTGAATCACCAGCACCCCCTACAGCCGAAGCGAGTTTTGAACCTTTTTGGGAGGGATCAACCAGCCCTAGTGTATACATATGGTTTTGTGCATGCATTGTATTTTTTTTTGGCTTCTTAAGTCTCTTCTGCTGTGTTTTTATGAGTGAGATAGTCACTTGTTGGCCTGAGAGGTGTCTTGTGTCCAAATTTGGTGTCAATTCATCTAGTGGTTTTTTCATTTATGTTAATCCCACAAAAGAACATTAATTTTTTTTAAATACAGTATATAGATTATAATTATGATGATGATTATTATTATTTATAGTATTTCTACCCCGCCCTTCTCTCCCCCCCCCCCGGGCGGGACTCAGAGCAACTTACAAGGCAGCAATTCGATGCCACAGTATACACCAGTGTTTACCAACCAGTGTGCCGTGGCACACTAGTGTGCCGTGAGCAATCATCAGGTGTGCCGTGGGAAATGGGAACCTCCAATCCCCTTTCTTCCCCCTCCTGCCAAACACTTTTTCTTCTCCACTCGGGCTCCCTTCTTCCCAGCCTCGCTCTGCTCGCTTTGCCTCGCTTTGCTCTGGGGCGAGTCTGCCAGTAGCGCCCTTGCAGGGTCACGTCTTCCTCCCTCCCCCTCCCCTCCTGAACATGCTCACGCTGCCCCCTCGGATCAAAATGGCGGCAGAAGTGGCAGTCTAGAAGAAAAAGTAAGTGTTGGGCAGGAGGGGGAAAAAAGGGTGCAAAGGGGAAGGGGGAGGAAGAGGTCTCTGTCGAAAGCTGGCATGGGCAAACTTGGACCTTCCAGGTGTTTTGGACTCCAAGTCCCACCATTCCTAGCAGCCTGAGGCCCTTCCCCCCCCTCAGCCACTCAAGCAGGAAAGGGCCTCAGGCTGTTAGGAATGGTAAGAGTTGGAGTCCAAAGCACCCAGAGGGCCGAAGTTTTCCCATGCCTGTTTTAGGGACCTTAAAGTGGTGAGCCTCCTTCCAACATTGTGATTCTGGATAGAAAACGAACAACAACATAACATAACGTTGTTTGAGTCCACAGTGCTCTCTGGGTGTGGGTGAACTACCATCAAACTCAAGGTCAATTCCCAAGCAAACCCTTTCAGTACTTTCTGTTGGTAATGAGAGTTCAATCTGCCAAGTTTGGTTCAAGTCCATTGTTGCAAGAGTTCAGGATGCTCTTTGATTGTGTGTAAACTATAAATCCTAGAAACGGTAACTTCCAAATGTCAAGGTCTACTTTCCCCAAACTCCATCTGTGTTCACATTTGGGCATATTGAGTATTCGTGCCAGGTTTGGTCCTGATCCAACATTGTTTCAGTCCACAGTGCTCTCTGGATATAGGTGAACTACAACTCCAAAACCCAAGGTCAATGCCCACCAAACTCTTATAGTATTTTATCTTGGTTATGGGAGTTCTGTGTGGGAAGTTTGTGTCTTTCTGCCATTCCTGCCAGGATATCTATGTTGTGTTCATTGAAACAGACCCAGGTTTCACACTGAGTGTATAAATACATTTAGAAACATATTAACTCTATGTATGACTGTGTTAGAGTGTCATTTTGTGTCATTTTGGTTGGTGGTGTGCCCCAGGATTTTGTAAATGTAAAAAGTGTGCCATGGCTCAAAAAAGGTTGGGAAACACTGGTATACACTATAAAACCATAAAACATACAACATTAGATAATAACAATCAAAAATTACACACCCAATCAACATTCAGTTAAGTTAAAACAATGTTCCGTCCACAAACCTAGGTTATTATGAGCATCATCTATATTTATACCCCGCCTTACTCCCCATGGGGACTCAAGATGGCTAACACTCCACACACGGCAAGTTTAAAAGTTACAATACCAAAGTTATAAAGCAATTAAATAGCACTTATACAATAATAATAATGGACATTTTCTTATACAAGAGTTTATGCTGACCTCTGTTATTTCGTGGTGACCCTGCATGACAAGGATCCTCCACATTGTTTCAGACAAGAGTTCTAACTGAACAAGAATCACTTACGGTTGCTCCAATGGCAGCCACAAGGGGGCGCTTTGTTTATTTGTTTGTTTGTTTATTTGAAACCTTTTTTATTCTGCCCTTCTCACCCCGAAGGGGACTTAGGGCGGAGCACAACATATACACAGTAAGCATTCCATGCTGGAACATAAAACAACAATAAATACACACACACACACAAATCAGGTTTAAAACCACCTCAAAGCACCATGCTGGCTCCAGTCAGAGGAGTGGGTTTCCTATTGCTGCCTGATTGCACTGTCCAAAAAGCTTGGTCCCACAGCCAGGTTTTTTACCATCCTTCTGAAGGACAGGAGGGAGGGGGCTGATCTAATCTCACCAGGAAGGGAGTTTCATAGCTGGGGGCAATCACCGAGAAGGCCCTCTCTCTCATCCCTGCCAAACACACCTGTGACTGTGGTGGGACTGAGAGCAGGGCCTCTCCAGAAGATCTTAATCTCCACAGAGGTTATAATCTAGTCTTAGCCCTCATAAGAGATGGGCAGAGATCCCAAACTCTTTGACAGAACTCCCCCCAATAGAAAAAGAGAGAAAATTCTACATATTTCCACATGCAGTTTTATAAAAACACGTTTTGTAGCATGCGTTTCTGAAATCTGCACAGTTCTGGATGTATGTACCTTTTAATTAAAGCATGTGTGCTCATGTGCATTGTATGTGTGATTCACAGAGACTGCGAAGAAGCAAGCTCCTATTCAGCAATATACGAAATGAGTGGACAATGCGAGCCGTACAAGAAGAGTACAGAAGTTACAATCTCGAAATGTGCTCTTTCACCATGTCCTAGCTTTCATTGCACATTGCATGAAACCCCCCGGGCAAAATTATTATTTGTTCCTTTTGTGCCTGCAGCAGAGAGTTCCAAAGGCTGCAGATACTCAGGGGTGGACTAAGGTAATTTAAAATGGTAAGCAAACCTTATTTTGGCGCCCCCTTCCTCTCCGGCTTCATGGAGGGTGGTGTGCATGCATGTAACCAGCTGGCTCTGCGCATGCACACACAGCACGCATGCGCACCCTCCATGAAGCTGGAGACTGAGCAGGAGGTTTTGCAGCCGGGATGGAGCCTCCTGCCTCCGACTGCAAAACGTTCCTCCTTTTCAGCCTCATGGAGTGCGATTCGCAACTCTGACCACCTGGAGTCGCGCCGCAGCAATGGCGCATGCGCGGAACCTGGCGGCTGGATGCGCACCTGACCACGTTGCACCCTATGCGGCTGCTTACTTTGCATACCGTTAAAT
>JARBWK010001725.1:0-17634 GCA_030556195.1 Anolis apletophallus | reverse complement strand
AAAATCTTCCAGTATTTGCTGTTGGTCATGGGAGTTTTGCATACCAAGTTTGGTTCAATTCTATCGTTGGTGGAGTTCAGAATGCTCTTTGATTGTAGGTGAACTATAAATCCCAGCAACTACAATTTCCAATTGACAAAATCAACCCCCACCCAAAAAGAAAAGACAGTTATGAAGTTGCAATGAAAATAATGTTATGGTTAGGGGTCTCCACAACATGAAAAACTGTATTAAGGGGTCGCAGCATTAGGAAGGTTGAGAACCAGTGAGTTAGAGGAATGTCCATGAAGCGAAGTCAGTCATCAATCCAGGGTCGTCAGGCAGGAGAAGATCAGTCAGGACAAGGAGGAGACGTCTCCGGGTCGAACAGGAGAGTATTCACACGAGGATCAAGAGGCACACGGCAGTAGGAGTAGTCTGGAAAATCAGGAACAAGAATACCAGGAACCAGGATACATGAGCTAGAATAATAACTCCTTGACCACCGCAGGGGTCAAGCCAAATACTCATATTTCTTATAGGACTATCAATCAGAGTCCTCAGAGACCCCACCCAGCTCCAAAGCATCACCATTCCTATTCCCTACAGCTGTTGCACCAGGCCCAGATCTCCAAGCCAGCCAAAGCTCTTCTTGTCTTAAAGGGACCCCCTCAGCCTCAGAATGAGAAGACGGCCAGTCCCGATCGGTCTGGAACCCCAGAAAAGTACTGGCCCCCGAGTCCGCATTGCATACATCCCTCACTTCCTGCACCAATGCCGAATCCAGGTCTGTATCACTTTCCTCTGACTGCAATTCTGCATTCCCTGTGAAACCTTCAAAGGAGCCAGACTCAGAAGGCTCCCTAAGTAGATGCTGAATTTTCCTCCTTTGTTCACTGTCTTCGTCAATGCTCGAGGCACTAGCCACCCTCTTTACCCAGCTGTAGGAGCCTGGTCATTCAGAGCCGTGCCCCAAACTGAGCTATTGCTTGATGTTACTGCCTCAACACCTCCCTCCATGTTACTACCTGTAGCAACTAGAGGCTCATTCACAACAGCGGCTCCACGAGGCCGCAGACCGAGGAGTGAGTGCCCGGCGCCTCCGCCACCGGCTGCCAAACCCTCCTCCTCAGTCTCCAGCCTCGTGGAGGGTTCCCACATGCGCCGAGTGCACATGCATGGAACCAGCAGGCTTCGCGCATGCGCACCTGGCACGCATGCGCACCCTCCACAAGGCTGGAGACTGAGGAGAAGGGTTTGGCAGGCGGTGGCAGAGGCTGCCGGGCGCTCCTCCTCGGTCTGTGGCCTCGTGGAGCACGCGGGCGGGCCACCTTCCACAGAGAGTGAGGGGGCACCAAAATAATGTTTGCTTACTATATTAAATTACCTTAGTCCGGCCCTGGGGGGAGCCAAAATACCCTTGTTAGTGAAGGGAAAGCATCACCTTTTGCTCACCCGACTTTTGACTTTGCCAGACCAATAGTTTTTCCGGGTCTTTCCCTTCCCTTCTGTGATATGTCTGCGCCTCGTGTTGCATGGGAAAGCCGGGAGAGAAGGACTAGTATTATTATTATGCCATGTCTCCATGCTGTGCAGTCCTGGGAATTGTGGTTTCCCAAGGTCCATACCCTTCGCTTGGTGCATTTACACTATGGAATGAATGCTCTTCGACCCCACTTTAAATACCACAGCTCCATACTATGCGGTCCTGGGAGTTATAGTTTCCCATAGTCCACACCCTTCTCTGGTTGCATCTGCACTGGAGAATAAATGCAGTCGGGATCCATTTTAATGCAATTATGATTATTATGCCATATCTCCATACTGTACAGTCCTAGGAGTCATAGTTACCCAAGGTCCATACCCTTCTCTGGGTGCACTCACAGTATGGAATGAATGCCCTTGCATCCCACTTTAAATGCCATGGCTCCATGTGATGGAGTTCCCCCTGGGAGTTCTAGTTTCCCAAGTTCCATACCCTTCTGAAATGCCATTATTATTATTATTATTATGCCATATCTTCATGTTGTGCAGTCCTGGGAGTCATAGTTACCCAAGGTCCATATCCTTCTCTGGGTGCACTCACAGTATGGAATGAATGCCCTTGCATCCCACTTTAAATACCATGGTTCCATGTGATGGAGTTCCTCCTGGGAGTTCTAGTTTCCCAAGTTCCATACGCTTCTGAGTGCATCTATACTGGAGAATAAATGCAGTTGGGACCCATTTCAAATGCCATTATTATTATTATTATGCCATATCTTCATGTTGTGCAGTCCTGGGAGTCATAGTTACCCAAGGTCCATACCCTTCTCTGGGTGCACTCACAGTATGGAATGAATGCCCTTGCATCCCACTTTAAATGCCATGGTTCCAAGTGATGAAGTTCCTCCTGGGAGTTAAAGTTTCCCAAGTTCCATAGCCTTCTGAGTGCATCTATACTGGAGAATAAATGCAGTTGGGACCCATTTCAAATGCCATTATTATTATTATTATTATTATGCCATATCTTCATGTTGTGCAGTCCTGGGAGTCATAGTTACCCAAGGTCCATACCCTTCTCGTAGTGCATTTACAGAATGGAATGAATGCCCTTGCCATCCCACTTTAAATGCCATGGTTCCAAGTGATGAAGTTCCTCCTGGGAGTTCTAGTTTCCCAAGTTCCATACCCTTCTGAGTGCATCTATACTGGAGAATAAATGCAGTTGGGACCCATTTCAAATGCCATTATTATTATTATTATTATTATTATTATGCCATATCTTCATGTTGTGCAGTCCTGGGAGTCATAGTTACCCAAGGTCCATATCCTTCTTTGGGTGCACTCACAGTATGGAATGAATGCCCTTGCATCCCACTTTAAATGCCATGGTTCCAAGTGATGAAGTTCCTCCTGGGAGTTAAAGTTTCCCAAGTTCCATAGCCTTCTGAGTGCATCTATACTGGAGAATAAATGCAGTTGGGACCCATTTAAAATATTATTATTATTATTATTATGCCATATCTCAATGCTGTGCAGTCCTGGGAGTCATAGTATTCCAAGGTCCATACCCTTCTCGTAGTGCATTTACAGTATGGAATGAATGCTCTTGCACCCCACTTTAAATGCCATGGCTCCATACGATGGAGTCCTCCTGGGAGTTATAGTTTCCCAAGGTCCATGCCCTTCTCTTGATGGATTTAGAGTGTGGAATGAATGCTCTTGGACCCCACTTTAACTACTATAGGTCCATACTACGCAGTCCTGGGAGATATAGTTTTCCAAGATCCGCCCCCTTCTCCATGGGGCAGCTAAGAGAGAGGGAAGGAGGGAGGGCAGGGCCAAATCTCTGCAGCGTGAAAGAAGGTAGGGAAAACATCAGCTTCATTAAAAAACCGAGTAAGACTGAGCTCTTCTCTGCCAAATGTGATGAAGTGCTCACTCCCAAAGACAGCCGCATGAGACCCATGGGCCCCTTGCTTCCAGGAGCCACACGACCGGTCTGCTGTTCCACTGCAGCCAGGAAGCCCTTCAGGCCGGTCTCAGTGATCTGGTTCCCTAAAAAGAAGAAGAGGAGGAAGAGGAAGCATCAACCATAGCCTCCATCCTAGGCTTGGCTCAGCCTAATCTTTCCACCTCCAGCCTCAGCAGCCTGCCTTCAGAGCTCAAAAGGAGCCTCTCGTGGCCACTGTGGAGTGTGGAGCTTGTGAGAGCCCAAGGATAGAAGTATTATATCTATTATTGATTGCTTTGGAATGTTTGTATTCTGCCCTTCTCACACCGCAGGGGACTCAGTAGCAGTTCTGTAATATAATTTATTTATTTATTTATTTCCAGTGTTTATACCCCGCTACTTCTCAACCCCCGAGGGGGGACTCAGTGCGGCCTAACAGACGGCAACAATTCGATGCCACAAAATACATAGTAAAACACAGTTAGAATTAAAATACATTAAAATACACCTAGAATTCAATACATTAAAATACAGTTAATATTAAAAACATCATATACATTCATCACCATTAAAACAATGTAATATAAGCAGAGCTGGATCTTACATTACGCAAACTACGCGCCCGCGTGGGGCGCCACATATTCAGGGGCGCATCCGGCCGCCAAACACCCCTTCTCAGTCTCCGGCCTTGTGGAAGGCGCATGTGGAAGGCACACCAAATGCGCATGCGCGGAACCAGCTGGCTCCACACATGCACTGAACCAGCTGGCTCCGCACATGCACTGAACCAGCTGGCTCCGCACATGCACTGAACCAGCTGGCTCCGCACATGCACTGAACCAGCTGGCTCCGCGCATGCGCTGAACCAGCTGGCTCCATGCATGCTCACCGAAGAGGAGCATCCAGCAGCCGGACGCACCCCTGAACATGTGAATAATATTCTACCTTTTATTTTTCAGTGATGGGGGGAGGAGCAAAATAATGTTAATATTCTACCATTTAAAATTACCTTAGTCCGGCCCTGAATATAAGTAATATATTATTAGCATGGTAGTATTATATTTACTATATTATATTACAATATTATTATATATTATATTGTATTATTCTTAGTATTATATTGTATTACAGTATAAAATAATATATGTATATATTATATTATTAGCATAGCACAATGTTAATATATATTGTTATATTATACTACCACAATACTGAAATATTGTTAACATTACATATAATATACAATTATTGTATTATTACATATTATATTGTACTAAGTTGTTATACCACTATAAACACACACTACCAATATATTATACTATTAGTATTATATAATATATTGTACCATATCATAAGTTGTAGTCTAGGTTGAGTAGCCCTTGCTTGGGACCAGAAAGGAGTTGAATTTAGTAGTGGGTGGTGGGTGGGATATATTTGTAACCCTGTCCAGCACAGGCTGTAACCCTCTTGTTGGGCTATTTGAAGCTTCCAAACAGTCTTCAAAGGCAGTCCCACATAGAGCGCGTTGTAGTAGTCTATCCTGAATGTACCAAGAGTGTAGACTAAGTCTGACTTCCTAAGGTACGGGCGCAGCTGGCGCACAAGCTTTAATTGGGAGTGATCCTGAACTCATCGCGGAGCCTGGAACCTCAGGTTTCAGTACTGACTAGGGGTGCTTGGCCGCTGTGACAGCCTTACGACTGACCAGGAGTACCTCTGTCTTGTCTGGATTCAAGCACCCATTCAGGACCTGGACAACCTCCTTTATAGACCAAAGCAAGCACTTGAATCGTGCCCGGTATCAAACAGGCAGCTGACGTAACATGAGAGTTGTGTGCTCCCTGTGTGCCGCCCCAGTTATTAACCTGGCTGCCTCTTGTTGGACTATTTGAAGCTTCCAAACAGTCTTCAAAGGCAGCCCCACATAGAGTGTGTTGTAGTAGTCTATCCTGAATGTACCAAGAGTGTAGACCAAGTCTGACTTCCTAAGGTACGGGCGCAGCTGGCGCACAAGCTTTAATTGTGCAAAAGCCCCCCTAGTCACCACTGAAACTTGAGGTTCCAGGCTCCGCGATGAGTTCAGGATCACTCCTAAGCTGTGAACCTGCGCCTTCAAAGGCAGGTTCGCCCCATCCGGCACCCCATCCCAATCCTATACCCTGTTCGGCCTGTAGTAGATCAACTGCCAAAGTGGCCGAGGAGCCCTGTCCGCAGTCTCCTCAAGGCAGGGATCTGCATCTCTGCCAGTCCCAAACTTACGAATGAGGTTCAAGTAGATAAGGACGCGATTGCCAGGAAGGAAGACTTTCCCATCTCGGTGTTCTGCTTGCTCCAGGAGCGGGTTCACGATCTCGGTGGGTTCGGCCACCTGCCAACAGGAGAATAGCATCTCAGCGTTGTCCCCTCATTCTCCTCGTTCGGTCAGGACTGGATTGAGGAAGCTGGAAAGACTTGCCTTGGGTCTGGCAACAAGAGAGAGGAGAAGCCTCACCTCGATTTCCACAGCCTGGGCCCGTTTGTCCTTGGTGCTGGACTTGGTTCCTTTGCCGCGGGGAGGCTTCTGTTCAGTCGCAGGGCGTTCCGTGCCTTTCTTGGCTTGCTTGGCGTCCTTGGAATCCTCCTTCTTGGGCTGGGATGTCGTGGACGCAACCACCACAGCCCCTCCGCCCATTTGGCCCTTCTCTTTCTCCTCCTTCTCCCTTTCCTTCTCTTTTTTTGCCAATTCCTGGGGTCATAAGCAGAGCATTTGGAGAGTTTTGTGTGTATGGAAGCAGGGAGATGGATATCAGTTGGATAAACACTGCCCATCATGGCGCTCCATGCAGTTATGCTGGACACATGACCTTGGAGGTGTCTACGGACAACGCCGGCTCTTCAGCTTAGAAATGGAGATGAGCACCAACCCCCAGAAGTTGGACCTGACTGGACTTAATGTCAAGGGGAAACCTTTACATTATTATTATTATTTAATATTATTGTTAATAATTGATATTAATAATAATAATAATAATACCCTAAAGAGGCAATTTGTTTCCCCTGTCAGGAGAAAACCTTTACCTTAAATACTGCCCAGGTTCACAATGGATGAAGGCAATACCTCCCGTTCAAGACCCCTTATTTCTTTTGGCCTTTGAAGCAGATTCCACTAATGATAACCCTACATTCATGTCAACGTCAATTGGCGACCACGAAGGGACACTGCTTGGGGTCCCGTCCTAATTTTTTTAGCATTAAAATTCCCAAGCAGCACCTTGGTCCAGGAGCTTTGGGGGGAAATCACTGGGTGAGGGACGTCACTAAGACAGTGGTTCTCAACCTGTGGGTCCCCAGATGTTTTGGTCTTCAACTCCCCAAAATCCCAGGAATTTGGGGGCCAGGAAGGCAGTTCCATCTTGCCTCCTGCACTGTACATACAATATAACATCATCTATATATATAAAAATCTTCAGTCCATGTTTATAAGCTTATAGACAGCAAAGCTACACATCGAACACACTCAAAACTAGGCCACACTGACACATAACCCAACAAGGTATGTTTGCCCCCCCCAAAGACAACAGCCAAAAAACTGTAAAAACGTTTGGGACTACAAGTCCCAGAGACCACTGGGGCAGGCCAAGAAAAACCGTGCATGGAAAAGGCGGTTGGAACAGCTCCCCCCCCAACAGATTGTGCATGTGCTGTGCTAACAGGAAGGAGGGGAAAGGGAGGGAAGGATAGAAGGAAGGGTGGATGCAAGGAAGGAAGGAGGGGAGGAGAAAGGAAGGAAAAATGAAGGGTAGCAGGAAGGAGAGGAGGGGAAAGGAAGGGTAGAAGGAAGGATGGAAGGAAGGAGAGGAGAAGAAAGGAAGGAAAAGGGATAGTAGGAAGGAGGGGAGGGGAAAGAAAGGGTAGAAGGAAGGATGGAAGGAAGGAGGGGAGAAGAAAGGAAGGCAAAAGGAAAGATAGCAGGAAGGAGGGGAGGGGAAAGAAAGGGTAGAACGAAGGATGGAAGGGAGAGGAGAAGGAAGGAAGGAAAAAGGAAAGATAGCAGGAAGGAGGGGAGGGGAAAGAAAGGGAAGGATAGAAGGAAGGGTGGAAAGAAGGAAAGAGGGGAGAAGAAAGGAAGGAAAAAGGAAGGGTAGCAGAAAGGAGAGGAGGGGAAAGGAATACTATATCATTTTCTACTTCCTTCGTTGCCTCTTTCCAGCCTTTCCTCTCCTTTTTCTTTCCTTTCTCTCCTTCCTTCCTTCGGTACCTCTTTCTTTCCTTCCTATTACTATTGTTGTGGCTGTGGTCATTAAGCAGACCTTCTCATTACTTAATTTTCCATACCACCAGACTATGCCACAGCAGTGCGCGGCAGGGTACAGCTAGTATAATATAATATATTGTATATACATATAATATTGATAATATTATAATGTAATACAATATAATACTACTAAAATATATATAATTATATAATTATATTACATGTATTATTACTAATAATATTACAGTATAACGTTATAGTACAATGTAATATATAATATGAATATTGTGCTATGGCAATAATCTATATATATAAAGGAACAGTCGTCATGTGAAGACTACCTGAAACAGAGAAACCTTACAATGCAGAAACACAAAACTTGCCAACAGAAATAGGCCTCAAGCAAGGTACGTTTGTAGCAAATAAACTCCCCCCCCCAGCCTAAAAGGCCCCCAAAACAACGAGTAAAAATAAAACTACATTTCCCAGCATCCTCCGGGGCTGCCAAAGACTCTCCCAGCCTCTACATTCTGAAAACATGATTGGCTGCCAATAAGGGCGGATTTGCATAACTGCTGTACTGGCCAGCCAACATGAACATTCCGACCCATAACAAACTGCAGATAACAAACTGCCAGAGCCTCCTCCAACACTTTCAAATCAGAAGACCATGATGGAGATCAACACCATTCAAGGGGAGCTCTTCTTCCTTTCCCAAAAGATCTCCAGTGGCTTGGAATTCCACATTAATAAGAGGACCATCCAGCAACAATGGGGTTTGCCAAGGAGGGTGCTCCAGCCCCTCTATATGCTGGCTCCAAGGGATGGAGGTCATCACCAAGTACCTTCTTATGCCCAGCGCTGGAAGAGCTCCCTCAGATGTCCTGTCCATGAGGAAAGCCTCATCGGACATCGACCAATGGGTGCAAAAGACACAGAGCAGGACATCTTGAAAAAGAGAGGAGCAGAAAGTAAGCTAGACATGAAGATCTTGAGAAAGGTGGCTAAAAAGGATATGGAAAGGATTTTTAACAGTCCCCCAACAGACACTGGACGCACCTGTGAAGATAGAGATCCCCTGACAGGACAAGCCCTCCCCAAGCTGATCCGTCCTGGCCATGGTACAAGTCAAACCCGAAGGACTGCAGGCAAAGAGCTGAGGCACAAACATAAAACACCCAATTCACTTCAACACCCTAACTAACATCATTTCCAACCCTTACATACTCAGACTTTCTCGCATCTCCTAAATAGGGCACAGCAACGCGTGCCGGGTACAGCTAGTATAATATACTGTATTTACATTTTACTTGTAAGCCGCTCTGAGTCCCCTTCGGGTGAGAAGGGCGGCATCCTTTGGAAGATGGCTCCTGGCTTCTTGCTATGTCTCACCTTATCCTTCTTCTTGTTGGTGCCTTTCGTGGTCTTCACCAGCTTGTCGAGGGCTGTGTTGCTGGCGTGGCTGGAAAGGACGCTCACTTTTCAATTCCACGTGTCGCTGGGGCTGGAGAGAGAGAGGAAAGGGCACGAGAGGCAAGGGACTGCTGGCAATTGGGCTCTGGAGGGTTTTAACATATCCTGGTGGATGGGAGCGAGATAAGTTCCGAGTAGCTGCTGCATTTCCCACCCTCGGCTTATGCTCGAGTCAATCCATGTTTTTGGCTTCTTTCTGAAGGCTAGCAGGGAAGGAGCTGATCAGATATCACTGGGGAGGGAGTTCCACAGCCGAGGGGCCACCACTGACAAGGCCCCGTCTCTCGTTCCCACCAAACACGCCTGTGAAGCAGGTGGGACAGACAGCAGGGTCTCCCCAGAAGATCTTAATGTCCTGGGGAGATACAGGCTAGAAGGTAAGGAGCTGATCGCATATCACTGGAGAGGGAGTTCCACAGCCAATGGGCCACCACTGAGAAAGCCCTGTCTCTCGTTCCCACCAACCACGCCTGCAAAAGAGGTGAGGAAGGCCTCTCCAGAAGATCTTAATGTCCGAGATGGTTCATAGAGGGAGATACAGGCTAGAACGTAAAGAGCTGATCGGATATCACTGGGAAGGGAGTTCCATAGCTGAGGGGCCACCATTGGGAAGGCCCATCTCTCATTCCCATAAATCCACGCCTGCAAAAGAGGTGGGACCGACAGTAGGGTTTCCCCAGAAGAGCTTAATGTCCGAGATGGTTCATAGAGGGAGATACAGGCTAGAAGGTAAGGAGCTGATTGGATATCACTGGGGAGGGAGTTCTACAGCCAATGGGCCACTACTGAGAAGTCCCCGTCTCTCGTTCCCACCAACCACGCCTGCGAAAGAGGTGGGACCGTGAGCAGGGCCTCTCCAGAAGATCTCAATGTCTGAGATGGTTCATAGAGGGAGATACAGGCTAGAAGATAAGGAGCTGATCGCAGATCACTGGGGAGGGAGTTCCACAGCTGATGGGCCACCACTAAGAGTCCCCGTCTCTCGTTCCCACCAACCACGCCTGCGGAGCCACCACCCACCAACCACGCCTTCGAAAGAGGTGGGACCGTGAGCAGCGCCACTCCAGAAGATCTCAATGTCTGAGATGGTTCATAGAGGGCGAGACAGGCTAGAAGATGTTCCCACCAACCACAGCTGATGGGCCACAGGCTACTAAGAGGGAGTTCCACAGCTGATGGGCCACCACTAAGAAGGTCCCGTCTTGTTCCCACCAACCACGCCTGTGAAGGAGGTGCGACCGACAGCAGGGCCTCCCCAGAAGATCTTAATGTCCGAGATGGTTCATAGAGGGAGATATGTTCGGACAGGTAAGCTGGGCCAGAACCGTTTAGGGCACTGGTTCTCAACCTGTGGGTCTCCAGTTGTTTTGGGATTCAACTCCCAGAAATCCTAACAGCTGGTAAACTGGCTGGGATTTCTGAGAGTTGCAGACCAAAAAACCTGGGGACTCACAGGTTGAAAACCACTGGTTTAGGGCTTTATAGACTGGGTGTTGTATGCTCCCTGTGTGCCACTCCAGTGAGCAATCGGGCTGCCGCCCATTGGACCACTTGAAGCTTCTGAACAGTCTTCAAAGGCAGCCCCTTGTAGAGAGTGTTGCAGTAGTCTACCCTGGATGTAACAAGAGTGTGGACTACAATGGCCATTTCTCTCTTTCCAAGGTACGAGCGCAAATGGCACACAAGTTTAAATTGTGCGAATGCTCCCCTGGCCACCTCCGAAACGTGGGTGTCCAGGCTCAACGATAAGTCCAGGATCACTCCCAAGCTGCGAGCCTATGACTTCAGGAGGAGTGTAGCCCCATCCAGCACAGGCTGTAACCCTATACCCTGTTCGGCCTTTCAACTAACCAGGAGGACCCCTGTCTTGTCTGCATTCAGTTCCAATTTGTTTGCCCTCATTCCGACTGTCCCAGCTGCCAAGCACCAGTTCGGGACCTGAACAGCCTCCTTAGTAACAGGTGGGAAGGAGTGGTAGAGTTGGACGTCATCTGCGTACATATGACATCAAACTCCAAAACTCCGGATGATCTCTCCCAATGGCTTCATGTAGATCAGGGGTTGGGAACCTATGGCTCGGGAGCCAGATGTGGCTCTTTTCATGATTGCATCTGGATTTCCAGAGAAGCCCGGGCCTCTGTTTCCCAGCATGCAGCAGGGAGGAGGGACACAAATGCGCTGCATTCTTTCCTTCTCTCCTTCCTTTTCCCCCTCTCTCCCCTTCCTTCTTTCCTCCATTCTCCCTCTTCCTTCCTTCCTCTTCCATTCTTTCCTTCTCTCCTTCCTTTTCCCCCTCTCTCCCCTTCCTTCTTTCCTCCAGTCTCCCTCTTCCTTCCTCTTTCATTCTTTCCTTTCTCCTTCCTTTTCCCTCCCTTTCTCCCCTTCCTTCTTTCCTCCATTCTCCCTCTTCCTTCCTTCCTCTTCATTCTTTCCTTCTCTCCTCCCTCCTTTTCCCTCCTCTCTCCCCTTCCTTCTTTCCTCCCTCCAGTCTCCCTCTTCCTTCCTTCTTCTTCTTCCATTCTTTCCTTCTCTCCTTCCTTTTCCCCCTCTCCCCCTTCTTTCTTCTTCCTTCCTCCAGTCTTCTCCTCTTCCTTCCTTCCTCTTCCATTCTTTCCTTCTCTCCTTCCTTTTCTCCCCTTCCCTTTCTCTCCCCTTCCTTCTTTCCCCTTCCTTTTCTCCCTCTTTGTTCCTCCAGTCTCCTTTCCTCTTTCCATTCCATTCTCTTTTCCTTCTCTCCTTTCTTTCCCCTTCCTTCCCCATTCTTTCCTTCTCCCTTCCTTTTCTCCCCTTCCTTCTTTCCTCCATTCTCCCTCTTCCTTCCTTCCTCTTCCATTCTTTCCTTCTCTCCTTCCTTTTCCCCCACTCCCCTTCCTTCTTTCCTCCATTCTCCCTCTTCCTTCCTTCCTCTTTCCATTCTTTCCTTCTCTCCTTCCTTTTCCCCCTCCTCCTTCTTCCCTCCTTCTTTCCTCCATTCTCCCTCTTCCTTCCTTCCTCTTCCATTCTTTCCTTCTCTTCCCTTTCTTTTCCCTCTCTCCCCCCTTTTTTCCTCCATTCTCCCTCTTCCTTTTCCCCCTTCCTTCTTCTTTGTTCATTCTTTTCCTTCTCTCCTCCTTCCTTCCTTTTCCCCTCTCTCTCCCTTCCCTTCCATTCTCCTTCCTTCTCCTTCCTCCCAGTCTCCCTCTTCCTTCCTTCCTCCTTTTTCATTCTTTCCTTCTCTCCTTCCCTCTTTCCCCTCCCTCTTCCTTCCTTCCTCTTTCTTCTTTCCTCTCAGTCTCCCTTTTTTCCTTCCTTTCCTTCCTTTCTTCCATTCTTTCCTTCTCCTTCCTTCCCCTTCCCCTTCTTTCCTCCATTCTTCCTTCTCCCTCTTCCTTCCTCTTCCATTCTTTCCTTCTCTCCTTCCTTTTCCCCCTCTCTCCCCTTCCTTCTTTCCTCCAGTCTCCCTCTTCCTTCCTTCCTTCCTCTTTCATTCTTTCCTTCTCTATTTCCTTTCCCTCCCTCTCTCCCCTTCCTTCTTTCCTCCATTCTCCCTCTTTCTTCCTTCCTTCCCCTTCCTTCCTTTCTTTCTCCCCTTCATCCTTTCCTTCTCCTTATCTCCTTCCTTTTCTCTCCCTCTCTCCCCTTCCTTCTTTCCTCCATTCCCTTCCTTCCTTCCATCCTTCCTCTTCCTTCCTTCCTTCCTTCCTTTCTCCCCCTCCACCCTCTCCTTCTCTCCTTCCTTTTCCCTCCCTCTCTCCCCTTCCTTCTTTCCTCCATTCTCCCTCCCTCTTCCTTCTTTCCTCTTCTATTCTTTCCCCCCAAGTCTTCCTTTCCTTCTCCTTTCTTTTCACATCCCTCTCTCCCCTCTTCTTTCTTTTCTTCGCCAGTCTGAGTCCCTTTTTTGAGGTGAGAAGATCGAGGTACAAAAGTTTTAAATAAATTTAAATAAATAAATTTTCCCTTCATTATTTTACTTTTTCCTCACTCCCTTTCCTTTCTTTTCCACACCCTTTTCTCCTTTCCCATTTCTTTCTTTCTTTTCCCCTCCTTGTCTCTCTTCTGCTTTCCTTTTCTTCCATTTCCATAGTTCGTTCTTCTTTTCTTTCTTCCTCTCCCCCTCTCTTCTTTATTTCTTCTTTCTTTCTTTCTGTCTGTCTGCCTGTCTGTCTTTCTTTCTTTCCCCCTTCCTGCCTTCCTTCTTCTCTTCCTTCCCAGAGTCCTGAGCATGCCTTTTGCAGAGCCAGCTCTGAAGTGTCCCGTCATTCTGCCGGGGGAATCCTTTCCTCATCATATGTACGTATATACACACATTTAGTTGAATTCA
This sequence comes from Anolis apletophallus, assembly GCA_030556195.1. NCBI lineage: Eukaryota > Metazoa > Chordata > Lepidosauria > Squamata > Anolidae > Anolis > Anolis apletophallus. The sequence goes on along the minus strand of JARBWK010001725.1, from coordinate 4,212 downwards.
TTCTCTCTCTCTCTCTCTCTCTCTCTCTCTCTCTCTCTCTCTATATATATATATATATATATATATATAGGCATTACTTCGTGAAGGAAGATTCTTAGGAAGGACTGATCCCATGCTTTTTACAAGCGCATTGATGACTAAAAAGGCCAATCTGAGATAGGCAAGTCCGGTTGCAGAAAGCACAGCAGAAAGTCTCCTTGGGTGATGTTGTTTCCAAGTTGCGGTTCTTTCTGCGTTGTCGTTTCTCTTCGAGACCCATTCGGCATGTCTTCTCAAAAGAGTCCGCAGCATTGTGGGTAGTTTGTCTCCATGCCTCCCGATGTGAGGCCAGGGTGGACCATTGTTGGTGATCAACCTGGCCGAGCCTAAGATGTTGTTTCAGGGAGTCCTTGTACCTCTTTTTGGGGGCGCCTCTCTTGCGCTGACCCGTGGCAAGTTTACAGTAGAGTAGTATCTTTGGGAGGCGGTGGTCCTCCATCCTAGAGACGTGCCCTGCCCAGCGCAGCTGTGTTCTCAATAGCATGGCCTCAATGCTGGTGATCCCTGCTTCCTCAAGGAGAGCAACATTCGTCACATAGTCCAGTGTATATTTAGGATTGTGCGAAGACAGTGCTGATGAAAGCGTTCGAGGAGTCGTAGGTGCTGGCGATAGGTGACCCATGTTTCAGACCCATAGAGGGGAATAGACAGTATGATAGCTCTGTACACACTGATTTTGGTGCTTTGCCTCAGGTGCTTGTTGCTCCAGGCTCTTGTGAAGCCTTCCAAATGCACTCTATGCCTTTGCTAATCTGTGATCTATCTCTTTATCAATCTTGGCATCTGAAGAGATGATGCTTCCCAGGTAGGTGAACTGCTGAACGGACTTAAAGCACAGATGTGCCTATGCTGACATGGGGATGATGGTGTTCTTCCTGTGGTGCAGGCTGGTAGAGGACTTCCCTTTTCTTCAGGCTGACTTCCAGCCCAAACATTATACTGTAATATTACAGGGTTTTTTTTAATCACACGTATGTCCCTCTACGACCCATCTAGGACCTTAAGATCATCCGGGGAGGCCCTGCTCTCGATCCCATCTCCCTCGCAAGTGTGACTGGTGGTGACGAGAAATAGGGCCTTCTCAGTGGTGGCTCCTCGGCTGTGGACCTCCCTCCCAAGTGATATCAGATCTGCCCCCTACCTCCTGGCATTCCGAAGAAAACGTAAGACTTGGCTTTGGGGTCAAGCCTTCGAACAATAAATACAGCATTAGAATGTGATTGACTTTTGCGACCAGATCATGACGATTTTAATATTTTCTAATTTTTTGTGTATTTATAATTGTTTTAATTGTTGGTTAGTGTCAATTAAGAACATAAGAAGAGCCATGCTGAATCGGGCCTCAGCCCATCTAGTCCAGCATTCTGTGTCACACAGTGGCCCACCAGTTGTACACGGGGATCTCGAGCAGAAGGGAGGGCAAAACCCTCACCTGCTCCCGACCCCCCACAACCAGTACCCAGGGCAATCCTGCCTGCCTCCATCAACACAGAGGTGGCACTTGAATGTCCTTTTCAGTAGCTCGTTCCCACCAACCACGGCTGCGAAAGAGGTGGGACCGTGAGCAGGGCCTCTCCACAAGATCTTAATGTCTGAGATGGTTCATAGAGGGAGATGCAGGGTAGAAGGTAAGGCTAGAAGGTAAGGAGCTGATTGCATATCACTGGGGAGGGAGTTCCACAGCCAATGGGCCACCACTGAGAAAGCCCCATCTCTCATTCCCACCAACCACGCCTGCGAAAGAGGTGGGACCGACAGTAGGGTTTCCCCAGAAGAGCTTAATGTCCGAGATGGTTCATAGAGGGAGATACAGGCTAGAAGGTAAGGAGCTGATTGGATATCACTGGGGAGGGAGTTCTACAGCCAATGGGCCACTACTGAGAAGTCCCCGTCTCTCGTTCCCACCAACCACGCCTGCGAAAGAGGTGGGACCGTGAGCAGGGCCTCTCCAGAAGATCTCAATGTCTGAGATGGTTCATAGAGGGAGATACAGGCTAGAAGGTAAGGACCCGATCGCAGATCACTGGGGAGGGAGTTCCACAGCTGATGGGCCACCACTAAGAAGGTCCCGTCTCTTGTTCCCACCAACCACGCCTGTGAAGGAGGTGCGACCGACAGCAGGGCCTCCCCAGAAGATCTTAATGTCCGAGATGGTTCATAGAGGGAGATACGTTCGGACAGGTAAGCCGGGCCAGAACCGTTTAGGGCACTGGTTCTCAACCTGTGGGTCTCCAGTTGTTTTGGGATTCAACTCCCAGAAATCCTAACAGCTGGTAAACTGGCTGGGATTTCTGAGAGTTGCAGACCAAAAAACCTGGGGACTCACAGGTTGAAAACCACTGGTTTAGGGCTTTATAGACTGGGTGTTGTATGCTCCCTGTGTGCCATTCCAGTGAGCAATCGGGCTGCCGCCCATTGGACCACTTGAAGCTTCTGAACAGTCTTCAAAGGCAGCCCCTTGTAGAGAGTGTTGCAGTAGTCTACCCTGGATGTAACAAGAGTGTGGACTACAATGGCCATTTCTCTCTTTCCAAGGTACGAGCGCAAATGGCACACAAGTTTAAATTGTGCGAATGCTCCCTTGGCCACCTCCGAAACGTGGGTGTCCAGGCTAAACGATAAGTCCAGGATCACTCCCAAGCTGCGAGCCTATGACTTCAGGAGGAGTGTAGCCCCATCCAGCACAGGCTGTAACCCTATGCCCTGTTCGGCCTTTCAACTCACCAGGAGGACCCCTGTCTTGTCTGCATTCAGTTCCAATTTGTTTGCCCTCATTCAGACTGTCCCAGCTGCCAAGCACCAGTTCGGGGCCTGAACAGCCTCCTTAGTAACAGGTGGGAAGGAGTGAAAGAGTTGGACGTCATCTGCGTACATATGACATCAAACTCCAAAACTCCGGATGATCTCTCCCAATGGCTTCATGTAGATCAGGGGTTGGGAACCTATGGCTCGGGAGCCAGGTGTGGCTCTTTTCATGATTGCATCTGGTTTTCCAGAGAAGCCCGGGCCTCTGTTTCCCAGCATGCAGCAGGGAGGAGGGACACAAATGCGCGGCATTCTTTCCTTCTCTCCTTCCTTCCCTCCCCCTCTCCCCTTCCTTCTTTCCTCCAGTCTCCCTCTTCCTTCCTCTTTCCTTCTTTCCTTCTCTCCTTCCTTTTCCCTCTCTCTCCCCTTCCTTCTTTCCTCCAGTCTCCCTCTTCCTTCCTCTTTCATTCTTCCCTTCTCTCCTTCCTTTTCCCTTCCTCTCTCCCCTTCCTTCTTTCCTCCATTCTCCCTCTTCCTTCCTTCCTCTTTCATTCTTTCCTTCTCTCCTTCCTTTTCCCCCTCTCTCCCCTTCCTTCTTTCCTCCAGTCTCCCTCTTCCTTCCTTCCTCTTCCATTCTTTCCTTCTCTCCTTCCTTTTCCCCCTCTCCCCTTCCTTCTTTCCTCCAGTCTCCCTCTTCCTTCCTTCCTCTTTCATTCTTTCCTTCTCTCCTTCCTTTCCCCCTCTCTCCCCTTCCTTCTTTCCTCCATTCTCCCTCTTCCTTCCTTCCTCTTCCATTCTTTCCTTCTCTCCTTCCTTTTCCCCCTCTCCCCTTCCTTCTTTCCTCCATTCTCCCTCTTCCTTCCTTCCTCTTCCATTCTTTCCTTCTCCCCTTCCTTTTCCCCCTCTCCCCTTCCTTCTTTCCTCCATTCTCCCTCTTCCTTCCTTCCTCTTCCATTCTTTCCTTCTCTCCTTCCTTTCCCCCTCTCCCCTTCCTTCTTTCCTTCATTCTCCCTCTTCCTTCCTTCCTCTTCCATTCTTTCCTTCTCTCCTTCCTTTTCCCCCTCTCCCCTTCCTTCTTTCCTCCATTCTCCCTCTTCCTTCCTTCCTCTTCCATTCTTTCCTTCTCCCCTTCCTTTTCCCCCTCTCCCCTTCCTTCTTTCCTTCATTCTCCCTCTTCCTTCCTTCCTCTTCCATTCTTTCCTTCTCTCCTTCCTTTTCCCCCTCTCTCCCCTTCCTTCTTTCCTCCATTCTCCCTCTTCCTTCCTTCCTTCCTCTTCCATTCTTTCCTTCTCTCCTTTCTTTTCCCTCCCTCTCTCCCCTTCCTTCTTTCCTCCATTCTCCCTCTTCCTTCCTTCCTCTTCCATTCTTTCCTTCTCTCCTTCCTTTTCCCCCTCTCTCCCCTTCCTTCTTTCCTCCATTCTCCCTCTT
>JARBWK010001724.1:0-17640 GCA_030556195.1 Anolis apletophallus | reverse complement strand
TCTGCAATTCTGGATTCTGGGTTCTGGGTTCTGGGATCTGGGCCCATAACCTTTTAAGTTGAGTATTTATGTCACAGCGGATAGGCAACAGAAATATAGAAGTTTAATTCCCCATCGGCAAAAACTCAGTCTCTGTTAGAGTGTGAATAATGAAACTCTCATTCAATTCAAAAGGTAAATATATAACTTTGTATTGAATTGTATTTAACAATAACTGGCAAAACATCGGCAACAGCCATCACAGCTACCTTTCTAAACATCCTTTCTCACAGATATTAAATCCCAACTGTCACTTTTGTAACTGACATTCCCCAAGGTTCCATTTAGCAGTCTTGGTGTCAAACATGTCACACTGCAGGTCATCTCAAACTGCGAAAATATATCTTGTGCTGACTCATGAATTGCTATTCAAAATGCAATAATCTGACACTGCCTGCATGCCCTGCCACACACGCACTCTCTTTCCAAGGAGAGAGAGAGAGAGTGTGTGTGTGTGTGTGTGTGTGGGGCAGGGCATGCAGGCAGGCCCAGAAAGCGTGCACACCGGCCAGTGCCTACAGCCAAGTGCCTCTTACTAGGCCTGGGCAATCATGATTCTAAATGGTTCTAAAGTACCTTACAAAACTAAAGTTCTGGTGGTGAAAACTAGGTGGCATTGGTGCTTTGCTTCTACAGTGTTGATAAAGTTCTGGTGGTGAACATTTCAGAACTCTAACAAAACTTTCAAAATCTATCTATCTATCTATGTATATAATAAAAGTCAGTGTTTATGAGGACGGGAGGTGCGGAGGAATATGTGCCAGTGTTTCGATTGGTTGCCACTGTGGGATTATTTACATAACGGTCTCTGATTTGGCAGCCTCAGAACTCCAACATTCTAAGGCACCAGACAGAGGGGATTGGTTGCCACTGAGGGAGTATTTTCATAACGGACTCTGATTGGCCTGCATCCAAGAATCCAAAACTCAACATTCAAACAACATGATTGGTTGCCACTGAAGGAGAATTTGCAAAACCGGTTCTGATTGGCCAGCATTCCTACATCCCAAATCTCAAAGGTGCCAGAGAGAGTACTTCACAAAAAGGCTTCCTTTAGCCAATTTTACAAACTAGGCCTCAGCTGCAATTAACAGTAAGGCTTCCTAGGCAACCCGGGCACCGCCGGGTTCCCAAGCTAGTGTATATAATAAAAGTCAGTGTTTGCGGAGGACGAGCGGTGCGGAGGTGCGGAGGAATATGTGGCAGCATTTTGATTGGTTGCCACTGTGGGATTATTTGCATAACGCCTCTGATTGGCAAGTGATTCAATGTGAAAGACTCATTCTACGATCACACAATCTTTTGTTCCTCGCCTGGACAGCAGAAAAACTTAGCCCATTCCTGGATAGTTCTTTCTCCACGGGCAGAGATTTACAAAGTTTAGGTCACAAGATATAGTACTTATCTTAAATAAATATTAAGGTGCATCTGCTTGCAATGCTCAACCATACTAAATTAACACTTAGGTAAACAGCCTACTAATTAAAAGGCACCCATGAAGTTATTCCTTTTCCCATGAATTTACTCCCAACTTTCCCACATAATCGCTCTGACCACTGCTGTCTATTTTCTACTCTAATATGTAAACGGCTTTTTGTTGATCTCCGTAGCTCCAGATGTTTTTTCCTGGGAGCCTTCTGTATCTCTTAATTTCTCGCCTTAGTCCTTATCTAATGTTGCAGTTTCTGGCTCCTCTCACTGGTCTTGAAGTCCTGCACTTTCTGAGACAGTTTTCACTGAGAGAACCATCATTTCGAGCAATCCAATGAAAAGATTCATTCTAGGTCACATAATCTTTTGCCTCACCTGGACATCACAAAAGCTTAGCCCATTCCCGGATAGCTCTTTCTCCACTGGTAGAGATTTACAAAGTTTAAGTCACAAAATCTAGTACATATCTTAAAGAAATATTAAGGTGCATCTGTCATGATTTTTACCAGAATTCTCCTTCATCTCTCTGAACGCGTTCAGTTCTCTCCTGAGCGCAGGGATCCAGGTTGGACCACTCTTCTGAACTGAAATCACAAAAACAAAAACATAGACATCAACAAATGTTCTGTGGTCTGATCCTTATAGCCAAAACTCGACCACTAGGCCTGGAATGCTCTTATGTAAAAGCAGAAACCCAAATGTTCCTTTCACCTAGGTTGCCAAGTGTCCCTTCTTCTAAGGCAGTGTTTCAACCTTTTTGAGCCGCGGCATACTTTTTACATTTGCAAAATTCAGGGGCACACCACCAACCAAAATGACACTCGAATACAGTAATACATATAGTTACTATGTTTTTAAAATGTATTTATACACTCAGTATAACTCAACATAGATATCCTGGCAGGAATGGCAGAAAGACACGAACTTCCCACACAGAACTCCCATAACCAAGAGAAAATGCTATAAGAGTTTGGTGGGCATTGACCTTGAGTTTTGGAGTTGTAGTTCACCTATATCCAGAGAGCACTGTGGACTCAAGCAATGTTGGATCAGAACCAAACTTGGCATGAATACTCAATATGCCCAAATATGAACGCAGATGGAGTTCAGGGAAATAGACCTTGACATTTTGGAGTTGTAGTTGCAGGGATTTATAGTTCTCAAAATCAAAGAGCATTCTGAACCCCACCAATGATAGAACTGGGCCAAACTTCCCACACAGAACCCCTAGGAGGCAAGAGGAGGTCTCTACTTGGGGAAAGGGAGGTGGGCCTTCCCAATACATGGAGAGGAAGAGACCAAGTAGACAACAGGTGGGGAGGGGGGGTTTGTAATTTTGTGCCTTTATCGAGGTACTGTAGGTTTCTTAGGGTTTTTATACTTCAACACACTAGACTCCCCCCCCCCCTTTCCCTGGAGGTTTCAATTTCCCACAACACACCTGATGATCGTTCACGGCACACTGGTTGGGAAACACTGTTCTAAGTAATGTCCCTTATTTGAGGGCCAAAAGCTTATTCCCCAAAAGACTGGGAACCATCTCTTTGTGAATTGGACACGGTTCCTTTCATTGAGGGATCAACACCTCTCTTCCTAGGGACACCTACTTTTATAAAATAAGTAATATAAAATTATAGTCCCTTGTTTTTCATAATCAGAAGCCATCTTGCAGAATGACTTCCTCCAGTTGTGGCATTCAGCCCTTGCCTCCTCTCTCTGCTTGTTTCGCTCCGAGGAGCACAATCTCCTCGAGGTGCCTTCCCTCGGAACTTGCAGACTAGCCACTACACGGCGGAAGGCATTCTCGGTAGCCGCCCCAAGTCTCTGGAACGGCCTCCCGGAGGAGACCCGTGCCATCCGCTCTCTTTTGCCCTTCCGCAAGGCCTTGAAGACTTGGCTCTTCAGAAAGGCGTTTGGCCCTTGATCCAACCACACTGCCGGCCACGCCGCCTATGCCCCCCCCCAGATTTTACTGTCCCCCCCGCTCTTGCTGAGGGCTAGTGCTTTTAATAGGTTTTAATTGTCTTGATGTGTAATGTATTTTAACTGTTTAACTGCTTAACTGCTATTACTGTGTTGTTGTTTTTTTTGCTTCTTTGTAAACCGCTCCGAGCTTCGGAGTGAGCGGTATACTAAATCGAAGTTAATAAATAAATAAATAAATAAATATTATCCTTTTGGTATATTCATTTACTTGTCACTCCAGCGATGTTGCCACTCTGTGTGACCCCAGGGGTTCCGTAGGCGCAGCAGTCTCTCCTCTTTGCCATTGATGTTGAGCTAGAATAAGCAGAGCAGTTTACTGGGGTGGATTATAGTGAATTTTAAGGCTTTGAACTTGGATATTTCAGGTAGAAGCTCTCACAATATCAGAAAATGGAACGTTTGTTTACTTCTTATTATGTTCCAAGAATATTTGTAAAATAGGAGGGGGCCATTTTTAATTCAAGGAGAAGACCCTCTCTCGTTCCCACCAGCCATTCTTGAGAGTGGGGCCGAGAGGAGGGCCTTCTCCACAGACCGCAGCTCTCAAGCTGATTTGTACACGGAGATGCGGTCATTAAAACAGTCTGAGTCCAAACTGCTTAGGGCTTCATAGGTAATAAACTGCACTTTGTATTCAGCCCAGAAGCAGACCGGTAGCCAGTGGAGCTACCGCAACATGGGAGTTGTCCACACCTTGTACGGCACTCGAGTTAGTAATCTGACTGCCAATCTCTGAACCAGTTGATGCTTCTGAACTATCTTGAAAGGCAGCACCACGTAGAGAGCATTGTAGTAGTTCAGATAGGATGTGACTAAGATGTGGACTACCACGGCCAAATTTGGTGTCTCGAGGTATGGGCGCAACTGGTACATAAGTTTTAATTGTGTGAAGGTGTAATAAGAAATTCAATGTGCAAATATGATAAATGTGAATTTAATTATGTGTGGGTATGAATGGAAGAATGGAAGAATGTATGGCTGGAGCTAATAGTTTTGGAAGCACCAGTAAAATATTAAGGTCTACAATGACTTGCTGGACTGTAATTAAAAGTTGCTAATAAGAACTGAAAAGTAAACTCTGATAAGAACTATGACAATGGTTCTTTCAAGTTAAGGAAATGTTTGCAACATCCCTTATGTTAAGAAGGAAGTCAACACAAACCTTGTGTTTGTCAACAACAATCAAGAAGAGTCAGTCCAGGAAACTGAGATGGAGCCAGGATGAAAGATGTCTATCATCAATTTACAACTTTGGGACTACATCAGCAGAATATTCCTATAAAAGACTCGATATAATAATGCTCACATTGTGACAGACCTGAGGGGTCTGGTCCACCTGCCTCTCTGCTCCATGGGAAGGACAGAGATGGTGCATTTGGAGACTGTCAGATATGTTATGGGAAAGCATGATTCTGTACACTTTGGGGCTTCTTTCTCAAGGGAAGAGGGAAGTGTGCTTTTGGAGTCTTGGATTTTGTGCAGGGAGTCAGGTTCTGCTGTATGGAAAACAGATCTGGTCCTTGGCATTGTTCTTAGAGAAAGAAGTTTCAGCATTTTGAAGTTTTGGTGTTATGGAAGTTTTGGAACTACAGTATGTGTTGGCAGGCTGCAGGAAAGCAGGGTCTGGCCTAACAGGTGCTTTTCCAAGGAGGGAGAAAGGATATGGTATTATTTGGATGCATGAGGAGGAATGCATGTATATGTGTGTGAATGGTGAGTGAAAATGTAATTCTCCTTTGTTTGTTAATCCAATGTAACTGTATGTTGTTGTTTATCCAATGTAGTTGCATAGAATCTATATGTCTGTATGTCTAAATGTTTTTCTGTGATCTGATATACCCTCTCACCATGGAAATTGCATTAAAAAGAACCTATGCTTTAAAGTTATTGAAAAGTTATTCAAGACAAATTGGTGTCTGAAGTGGGATATTTTTTTCTAGTGTGGGAAATAGGCCTGGACAGTCATGGTTCTATCTAAATCAGGGGTGGGCAAACTACGGCCCGGGGGCCGGATGCGGCACTTTGGCCGATTCTATCCGGCCCTCCTAAGGCCCCCGGCAGGCAGGCAGGCAGGCTCGCCGCTTGCCTCATCCTGCCATCTTGCCACTCGCCGCCACCGAGCATCCTTAATAAGTGAACTATATATCCCAGCAACTCCAACTCCCAAATGTCTATTTTCCCCAAATTTCCCCAGTGTTCGCATTTGGGCATATTGAGGATTCGTGCCAAGTTTGGTCCTGAGTTTCCCATCCTTTCAATGGGGTTTGATCTCTTCCTTTTCCGTCAGGAATCTCAAAGGCTTGCTGTCAGGAGGTTTTTTTTAGAAAGGTGGGAACAGGAAGTCATCGAGAGGGAAGGGACCCCAGGGCTATCCAGCCCAACCCCCAGGGATACACAATCAAAGCACCCCCGACTGATGGCCATCAAGCCTCTGCATAAAACTCTCCAGAGAAGGGGACTGACTACAAGGAAGCATTATTTTATTTTAGTGGTTTTTATTATTATTGTATAATAATTTTATAATAATAATATAATAAATAATATACTATAATGTTATATTATATTATAATTTCAATATATTATAATGTCTATATATATACACTATAATATAATAATTATGATATTAATTCTTATAATATATGAATATTTCTTGATATATTAATATGTTAATATTAATGATGTGTAATATATAGTAAATATAGTAAGTGAATTAATAAATAAATTATGTAGATTAGCATGTAGTTCCGCCTTTAGGTGCAGCCCTCCATAATATTTTTTGGCTCTCGTGTGGCCCCTTGGAAAAAATAATTGCCCACCCCTGATCTAAATGCTTCTCAAGTACTTACAAAACTAAAGTTCTGGTGGTGAACACTAGGTGGTGCTGGTGCTTTGCTTCTACAGTGTTGCTAAAGTTATAGTGGTGAACATTTCAGAGATCTAACAACACTTTCAAAATTTCGTTATAAATGGCAGTTCCTAATTGGTTCTGTCTAAAAAATAGTCAATAATGAAATAATAATGAAGTTTTGAAAGTTTTGTTAGAGTTCTGAAATGTTCACCACCAGAACTTTAGCAACACTGTTAAAGCAGAGCACCAGCGCCACCTAGTGTTCACCACCAGAACTTTAGTTTTGTAAGTACTTTAGAACCATGATTGCTCAGGCCTAGTAGATTCATATAACCCAGTCCAAAACAGATAATCTGGGTTATCTGATTTGATAATTTGGATTAATATGGCAGTATAGAAGAGGCCCTAGATCACTGGCTCCAAATCTTTGGTCCTTCAGGTGTTTGGAACTTCAGCTCCCAGACTCCTTCCACACTGTCCCAATATCTCAGGATTTGATCCTTGAATTCACCACCAGAACTTTAGTTTTGTAAGTACTTTAGAAGCATTTAGAACCATGATTGTCCAGGCCTATTTCCCACACTAGAAACGAATATCCCACTTCTGACACCTTTTCAATAACTTTTCAATAACTTTAAAGCATAGGTTCTTTTTATTGCAGTTTTAATTGCAAATTCCAGGTTCAGCGTTGAGTCCAGGATCACCCCAGACTGCAATCTGTGACCTCATCCAACACAGGCTGTAATTCTACACTTTGATCCGCCTTTCGACTGACCAGGAGTAGCTATTTTTTGTCTGGAGTTAATTTCAACTTGTTAGTCCTCCAGTCCATCCAGTCCATCATCCAGTCCATCACCAATGTCAGGCACTGGTTTAGGGGCAGGATGGCATCCTTGGTTTTCAGTGGAAAGTTATGCCTATTGCATCGTAACTGTTTTGTTGTGCTAAGAGTTCCAGCTCATCTTGTTTATTTCCCATGCTCTGGGAAGTAGGTGCATAGGGTCTTTCAAGTGGCCTTCTGGTGACCCCCATGCATTCCATAGGTAAAGAATTCTCAAAGGTGGTTTTGTCAGTTCCTCCCTCTGATATATAATCCTGTGGCACCGGGTATTTATTGGGGGACTATCATTCAAGTACTAAGCAAGTTCAGACAGGGTCAGATGTCACTAAGGTATTTAAGCCCTATAGCTCTGAAAATATGGAATATGTCAAGACGTACCTTCTTGCTACTAATGATGGAATATGCATGTTTCTTCTTTATCCCAGTATTTTTATATTTATAATAATGCTGAAAACCAAAGTGAAACAGACTATAAGTTAACAGCCTCAAACAACTAGATAAATTCATCCTAAAAATCTTAGATACAAATTATAGAATCATAGAATCATAGAATCCTAGAGTTGGAAGAGACCTCGTAGGCCATCTAGTCCAACGCCATTCTGCCAAGACGCAGGAAATTCGCATTCAAAGCACCCCCGAGAGATAACCATCCAGCCTCTGCTTTAAAGCCTCCAAAGAAGGAGCCTCCACCACACTCCAGGGCAGAGTGTTCAACAGCTCTCACAGTCAGGAAGTTCTTCCTAATGTTCAGGTGGAATCTCCTTTCCTGTAGTTTGAAGCCATTGTTCCATTGCGCCCTAGTCTCCAAGGCAGCAGAAAACAATCTTGCTCCCTCCTCCCTATGACTTCCCCTCACATCTTGATCCATGGCCCTCATCATCTCTCCGCCTTCTCTTCTGCAGGTTAAACATGCCCAGCTCTTTAAGCCGCTCCTCATAGGGCTTGTTCTCCAGACCCTTGATCATTTTAGTCACCCTTATCTCGACATATTCGAGCTTAGGGTCAACATCTCCTTGAATTGCTGTGCCCAGAATTGGACACAGTGTTTTTCAGGTGGTGTCTGACCAAGGCAGAATAGAGGGGGAGCAGGACTTCCCTGGATCTAGGCACTAGACTCCTATTGATGCAGGCCAAAATCCCATTGGTATTTCTGCCTGCGCATGAAATTGCCAATTCATGTTCACCTTCCTGTTCACACGTACAGGCATCGTCCCCCATTCTGTAACTTTGCATTTCATTTTTTCTGCCTAAGTGGAGTATCTTGCATTTTTCTCTGTTGAACTTCATTTTGTTAGTTTCGCCAACCGTCTCTCTAATTTGTTGTGCTACCGGGGCTCCCAGTATAGTTGCACCCAGAGAGAAGAGCCAGGAAAACTATAAGATTTCAAAACTTCCAAAAGAAAAGATTGGGATTTTATAGACGCTTGTACTGCATCCCAGGTTACGCAATACTGTAAACAGTCCTAAGTTAGCAACAGGGTTCATTGCCCCTTCCTTACCTTGGTGGCTGCTCCCATCAAGCATTTTTTTGCGAGTGCCATCTCAATGGTTTCAAAAAGATTTGGTGGTTGATATAGTAGCCATATTGTTTCCCCAAATCCTCCAGTGAAATCCACAAAGGCCTCGTTCAATTTTCCGCCTTCTATGGCATGATACGAACCATAAAGTCTTTGCAGGTGAAAAATGGGCAAAGCCGAGAAATAATATAAAAGAGAAGCATAAAAAAAAGAAAAGAGGTTACTTTGGGTCTTAAAATAGCGCCTTAAAATAGACTGACAGGAGAGGGGAGAGAGAACTCTATGAGTAGTATGCAACTTGTTCTGCACTGCCAATAATTTGACTTTCTAGGTTCAAATTTGTTCGCATGGTTTCACATAAAAGCGTTTAGATTTCAGTCTTGAGTGTTGGCCAAACTCTGCGGCTTCGAGGCCCCTTCTACACTACCCTATATCCCAGCATCTAATCCCTGATTACCCTCTTTAAATTGGATTATATGGGTCTCCACTATCAGCTAATCTGGGATTATTTATTTATTTACAGCATTTTTATTCCACCCTTCTCACCCCAAAGGGGAATCAGGGCGGATCACAGAACACATACACAGCAAACATTCAATGCCGTTAGACATACAGGACAGACAGACAGATAGGAATACGTGTCTTGGCATTTTTCCAACTTTGGCGTCCTAGAGGTTATGCTGGATTCCGGCCACAGGGGGCGCTGTTGCTCCATCCTCTCTGATGACGAGCCTTTTTGATCACAGACTTTTCTCCTGTTCTTTGATTGCCGGCTTTTTAAAATGGTGCCGTAAAATACCTCCCCGCTTAAGCAGTGCCTAATTTCTCTACTCACATCTGCAGCTGTTTTTGAACTGCTTAGTGGACAGTAAGATGGGTTGAAGGTCAGGTGCCCCCCCCCCCCCCATGACCTGGGCTCAAACTGCCAGCCTTTTAGTTGGAAAAGATCTGTTGCTGCTAGTGATTAACCAGCTGTACTAAAGCCCAGATAAGCAGATAATCAAGGATCAAATCCTGAGATATTGGAACAGTGTGGATGGAGTCTGGAAGCTGAAGTCCCAAACACCCGAAGGACCAAAGATTTGGAGCCAGTGATCTAGGACCTCTTCTATACTGCCATATTAATACAGATTATCAAATCAGATAACCCAGATTATCTGTTTTGGACTGGGTTATATGAATCTACTAGGCCTGGGCAATTCATGGTTCTAAATCAGGGGTGGACAATTACCGGCCCTCCAGTTGTTTTGGACTTCAACTCCCAGAAATCGTAACAACTGGTAAACTGGCTAGGATTTCTGGGAGTTGAAGTCCAAAACACCTGGAGGGCCAGTAATTGCCCACCCCTGTTCTCAATGGTTCTAAAGTACTTACAAAACTAAAGTTCTGGTGGTGAAAACTAGGTGGCACTAGTGCTTTGCTTCTACAGTGTTGCTAAAGTTCTGGTGGTGAAGATTTCAGAACTCAAACAAAACTTTAAAAACTTCATTATTATTTCATTATTGGCGTTTTAAGACAGAACCAATTAGGAACTGCCATTTATAACAAAATTTTGAAAGTTTTGTTAGAGTTCTGAAATGTTCACCATCACCTAGTTTTCACCAACAGAACTTTAGTTTTGTAAGTAATAATAAATAGAGTAAAATAATGAATGAAATAATAACAATAATAAATAGAGTAAAATAATAAATGTAAGAATAATAATAGAGTAAAATGATAAATGTAAGAATAATAATAAAATAATTAATGCAAAATAATAATAGTGTAAAATGATAAATGTAATAATAGAGAAAAATAATAAATGTAAGAATAATAATAGAGAGAAATGATAAATGTAAAAAATATAAATAGAGTAAAATAATAATAATAATAATAGAATAAAATAATAAATAACCTTGACTTGAGTATTAGCCGAGGGGGACTTTTCAGCCTAAAAAGGGCTGAAAACTAGGCTTATACTCGAGTATGCACAATAAGTGGGTGTTTCTATTTGCTTCCAAAGGTTCCATTTAAAGGGCATTCTAGATACATGTTGACAGGAATGTTCAGAATGTTCCAAAGTCATTGAATTTCATTTCCTTAAAATAATAATAATAATAGAATATTTGCACGGGGATTAAGAAATTCTACTTAGCTCACTTAGCATAAGCTTTCTCCAACAAAGGCATCCAGAAGTCATTGCCTTCATCACTTTCATTCCATCCGGCAGAGTACAGCTCTCCACCCAGAACAGGCAGGCGGTCATCCACCACCACATCCACCCATTGGCAAAACTGCCAGAACTAGGGAGACAAAGGAATAGAAACCATTCAAGGTCTAAAATCCACATCATCTAATCCAACCTCGGGTTCTCTGATTATGTTGAAGAGGCATGGGTAAACTTTGGCCTGATTTGTATTCTTTCTTGATGGAGGTGGCCATAACATGGGGCAACCTCCATGTTATCAACTGTGAGCATCTCTGTAGTACAGGCATGGGAAACCTTTGGCTCTACAGGTGTGTTGGACTTCAACTCCTATAATTCTTAACAGCCTCAGGGGCCTTAGGAGTTGAAGTCCAAAACACTTAGAAGGCCAAAGTTTGCCCATGCCCAAAGTTTTGTGTAAATATTCAAAAACATGTAACCTCCGAAAGCCTCAATTAATGTAATTATACGAGGGCGGGTCAATAAGTCTGTGACTTTTTGAATTTCCCGCCTCTGAACTGAAAGGGCAACACTGCTCCTGTCAAGAGGCATCTGTCAGTTGACTCCTGTCAAAATTTGAACAAGCTGCGTCATTTAGTTTGTATTTGACAGCCATTGATAGCAGACTACTGCGTGATTTGAGGAGAAAATGGAAAAAAGTGAAGTTCGTGTGCTCAATTAAGCCCATCACTCAAACCAAGGCTAGGTTTGATAAATACTATGGGGACTCTGCGTCATCAATTTCAATGGTAAAAAAGTGGTTTACTGAATTTTGTTGTGTCCACACAAGCACGGAAGATGCCGAACGTTCTGGACGCCCAGTTGAGGTCTCTACACTCGAAACAATTGAAAAAATTCACAACATGGTGTTGGCCGATCAGAGATTGAAAGTGCGAGAGATTGTGGAAGCCATAGGCATCTCACGTGGCTCAGTGGTTTCAATTTTAAATGATCACTTGAGTATGAGAAAGCTTCCCGCAAGATAGGACCAGGACAATGCAAGGGTGCACACATATGCAGTTTCCATGGCAAAAATCCATGAATTGGGATACGAATTGCTCCCTCATCTGCCCTATTCTCCGGATTTAGCCCCGAGTGACTATTTCTTGTTTCCAAACCTGAAGAAATGGCTCGGCGGAAAGAGATTTGACGCCAATGATGAAATCATCTCACAAACAAATACCTATTTTGATGACCTTGACAAATCTTATTTTTGGAAGAGATAAAAAAATTGGAGAAACGTTGGACAAAGTGTATAGAGCTCAAAGGAGACGACGTTGAAAAATAAAATGATTTTTATCCAAAAACCTGTGTTTAATTCAAAAAGTCACTGATTTATTGACCCGCCCTCGTATTGGTATCTATTTTGATTTTGAAATCAACAAGCATCTGCTGCATTTTCCACCCTCAGCTTATACTCGAGTCAATACATTTTCCGAGTGTTTTGTGGTAAAAGTAGGTGCTTCGGCTTATATTTGGGTCAGCTTATACTCGAGTATATACGGTACTTTGTTCAATAATACTCCTGGATAAGAAGCCTTTGTTGGGTGATAGATAGAAAAAGGCCATGCTCGGCTCCCTTAGTTGGAGGATAAATAATATATGTACAATGCAGAGATAAGAGAGGTGAAGTTTGAATTTACTTACAGCTTCATTGTTTACTTCCGAAAATAAGCTTTACATAAGACTTCATTTTCATTAGAACTGAAATTCCTGCATTTTGCATGTACACGTGTAAGTACAGCAACAATGGAAAAAAAGATGGGTCTTGGATTTTGAAACTTGTGAAGGACAGGACTCTTCCCAGACTCACCTGGAAATGAAAGATGCCCGCATAATCACCCTCAGCAAAACTTTGATCTGGAGGGACCACCCTGCACAGGAGCTCCTTATTCAAGGTGAGGCAAGCAGCCGCTGCCATGAACCAGCAATCGCCTGTAGCAGGTGGAAGGGGGAGAAGTGACTTTTGTGCCAATGTTTTGAATAGAACGTATTCTGCAATGTACCCAAGGGCGGTCCTACGGGTAGGCCAAGTAAGCGGCCGCATAGGGCGCCATCTGGGAAGGGGCGCCATCTGAGGGAAGATGTTCCTTAAGCAGCGCTGCGGCTGCCTGCTTTTGGGCCCTGGCCTTGTGTGCTCCGACGCCGCTTCTGGGCATGCGCGGAGGTTTTCGCGCAGGTGCAGTTACTCCGGAGCTGAAGTTGAGCACAGAAGCAACTGCGCATGCGCGAAAACGTCCGCGCATGCCCAGAAGCGGCGTCAGAGCGCACAAGGCTGGGGCCCAAAAGTATGGCCGAACCAGGAAGCCCCAAATCCAGCAGAGAGTCCCCAGTATTCCTTTTGGCCCATGGCCTAAGTTGCACCAGTACCAGACCCTTTTTTCCTTCTGCCCCAGCCAGTTCCATAGTTCACCACACCAACCGTCCCTCCTCCTGAGCCTAGCCACCATTGCCTCCCCTCACCCCATCTACACAACATTTGCACAGCCAATAGCACAAAAAAAAAACATTTTAGCAAACATCCCACAGCATGGCAATACATCAGAAATACTTCACATAACATCGCATAAACAATAGAATATAACATTTTCCCAGCGCCCACACCATCCCATACATTCCCATAACCCACACAATCCCATAAGCCAACCCCTGCACAAAAATCACAAACTCTCTTCCATGCCACCAAGCCACAACAGACTGGCTACTCTCCACCCAGGCCTGTGCAAGGCCGCTGCAGTACCACCACCCACCACTAGGGCCAGCAGCCGTCCCTCCCCAACCGCCAAAAGGAAAAATCCCAAAACAACCCAAACCCTTAACAAAAGCAAACAAAACAATAAACAAGACCTTCTCCTGTTCCTACCTTTGGTCTCCGCCACCTCATCGATCGTCCGTGCTGCAACCGGCCTCTAACGAGGGGAGCCAGAGCGGACGGCACCTTCTGCACACCGCTCGCCCCGTCGCCATCTTGGAAGAGTGGGGCCCTTACCGAGGTGGGGGGCAGGAGCGGAGCGATCCGCGGATAAGTGAGATCAGCCATAGGAAGTGTGGATTCAGTATCCACACTTTGGAAAGTGTCCCCGATTTGCCCGCTGTTGTCCCAAGCACCCTGCCTCTTCCCCCATCTTGTCTCTGCTTCTTTCTTCTCCCGTTCTCCCTCCCATGCCTGGGGGAAGCCCGGAAAGGCGGCCGCTCGCAATCAGCGGCCTGGCTCTCAGCTGAGCGCTCTGTTTACCCGAGGACAATCGGCCCCCACCTTTTTTCTCGCATTGAGTCCCATAGCCTCTAGCCGCAATAACCAAGCCTCTTGCCGACCGGGAGGCACGGGCCTAAGTACCAGAACTCTTTTCTCTCTGCTTTTTGACCACTTCTTCCTTGAGCGAATGAAGGTCCCTTTGCCTGGCTGGAAACTGCCAGGAAACCAAAGAGAACAACCATGGACTATGGGGAGGAAGGATGCCTTTGCCTCGGTGGATCGCCTCCAGGAGATGTGGGAAAAGGGATCCATGCAGTGGGGGCCCAGATTCCCCACCCAGGTCTGTGCCAGCTGGGACTTGGAGTTCACCCAAGGACACTGGTCACGGACTCTTCTTGCTGCTATTTCACACTGCTCTGAGCTCAGCCCCAACATCAGCGGGCAACACCAGGATCCCTACTCTCAGACTCTCTCCCCTGATCACAGACTTTATAGTTTCCCCAAGTACGCTGGCACCTTTTGCCCTTTTCTTCCTGCTGCATAACCCGGATTATTCCTGGACTGCTCTCCCCAGCTGATTCCAGCAAGAGCCTTGCTACATCTCATTGATCATGAACCCTGAGACCCCTTTCTGGGTAAGCCGTGTCCGATGTTTTCCGGAGGTTTTTGCCGGATTGCAGGGGATTCTAAGGGAACCCAGGTCTTTTGGGCTTTGGGAGAAGCAGTTCTGGACACTCCCAGTTGAACATTCCCAGCCCTTTCCCTTCTGACCACATGGACTTTGCGACTCTTTGCCAATCTACTGCACTCCAGAAGTCATTCTGCCCCTTTGGAGAATTATAGTTTCCACAAGGACGTTCCTTCCTTTGGACATTTCCTGCTTTCCCCTTTCACATCATGGACCCTCAAATGACTTTGCCTCTGCTTGCACCCCAGCCCCAAAGGCTCTACAGTTCACAAGGACCACGGAGGACTACAACTCCCAGGAAGTGCCTGTTTTGAAGATCATTGCTCTGGGAGCAACAGCTGAATGGGAATGTATTTGGGGATGATTGCAAGGGATCTCTGTATTGTATTGTCTTGTACTTTGTACCCCTCATGTGTTCCCTTTTTTGTGTCAATGTAACGTCTAAGTTAATGCCCTCAGCAGAAGCGTTCCAAGGATGAACAGCACAATAACCCACTTTTCTCCCCATTTTTACCTTGCACAAATAATAACCCTGGGTAGAAACGTTGGGTTTCTTACGTGGGGTGAGCCCACACTTTATGCCCAAAACTTCCCTGCATAGGTCCCTATTATTCTCGGAGCTTGGCCAATAATAGGGGAATATGTAATAATCATGTAAACAGACCCACAACACGGTTGCATCATGCGAGCTTCCCAACCTCGCACCCAGCCCCAATAGCTCTCTCAGGACCATTTTAAACTAAGCAACCATGCTTCCAAGCCCAGCCAGGGCTCCCATCCGCGGAGAGTTCCCCTGGCAAACAAATAATACATTTTCTAGCCAAATGATGCCTTTTTTTCTCCAATATGGGAGGGAGGTCAGGTGTTCTGTGGAACATAGATTCCGCCATTATGAGCCTGGATCCCCCCCCGCTCGTGTCCCCCCTTGGCCTCGGAGCTGGACCCCCAAGGGATTCATGGGCTATGGCAAACCCCAGTCACACAGCCACCCCATATCTGGACCAGAGTGGGCTTGAAACCAGCTTGCCAGCTGCAATAACATGCTTTGACCATTTTAAACTGAAATCATCATGCTTCCTAGACTGAAACTCTCAACGCAAAGGAGTTTCAGCCCAGGATAGACTCCCATTAAGGCACTCAGGACAAACAATAAACAGGAAGGTGCGCTTTCACATCGAAGGCCCACTCCAGCACTTGCAGGGTATCTCAGCCATAAGTTACTTCCTCCACCCAGCGTTTCTCCCTTTGTGTCTTTTCCCGCCTTGCTAGCTGGCTAGGATAGGCTCGTTTGAATTCTGGCGCTTCTCCCTATTGGCCCGCGCCGGTCTCCTCCTGGCAACTGACTGACAGCCAGGCCAATCAGCTGAAAGCTACATGGAAGGGAGCGCCGATTCAAATGTAAATGACTGCCTTTGACTGCTTTTCTATATATTGGACTGCTTCTCCATTAAAGACTATGTTTTTGCCTTTTGGATTTCCTGGCGTGGCATTGCATCTATTCAGCTGGTTAGATTCTTCTCTCGGTAGTGGCGTACTTCGTCTGGGTGAGCATTGATCTGGGTTTCTTTGGGATTTATAGTTCTGGGAAGATCATCCAGATTTGGGCCTCGATCCTCGCTTTTAGGGTGGCCTGGGCTCCCCCTTAAGGAAGGCCCCTAGCGTGGTTCGGTGGCTAAAAGCAGGCAACCGCGGCGCTACCTGAGGAACATTCGGCAGGGCCGATGTTCCCTCTCGCGCCCGCCACCCTCCTCCTTCCTTTCTTCCTGCCTTCCCTGCTGCTGCTGCCACCGCCCTCCTCCTCTTCGCGGACCAGGGAAGAAGCGGCCGAGGCCTGCCTCCCTCTTGCCATCCCTTCTTCCTTCCTTCCTTCCTTCCTTCCTTCCTTCCTTTGCCTTCCTTCCTTCAGGTGAAGGAAGAGGCACGCCAGGCAATGGAAGGCAGGAAACGGCGAGCAGGAGGATAATAATAATAGGACACTGCACTCCCTCTTTTCCTTTTCTCTTTACTTCCCTTTTTCCTTTCCTCCTCTCCTTCCTTCACCTCTTTCCTTCCTTCTCTCTTTCTCTCCTCCTTCCTTTATTCATTCCTTGCTCTCCTTCCTTCCTTCCTTCCTTCTCTCTTTACTTCCTTCCCTCTTTTCCAGGGGCGGTCCTGCCTGCGCACAGGAACTTCTGGGCATGGAGGGCCCCCAATAATGTTGGGGGTGCCAAAGGAAATAATGTTAAGCTTACCATTTAAAATTACCTTAGACCGCCCCTTAATGTACCAGTGCTTTTCAAATTAAAAACAACATCCTACTGCCAGTATGAATAATTTCTAATTATTTCTAATATAAGCAACAAGATGCTGTATTCGGCACTATCAGTTTGTGTCAAACAGAGGCGCAAACCGGTACTCAAAAGTGAGCACTGTATCTGTACTTAGAGTGGTTTTATCAATTTATATACCTGGTTTATGTAAATATTATTGTTTTTCATGTTGATGTATTTTATTTTATGTATGATGTATTTTGTGTATGGCATCTTTGTGTACTATTTTGTAAGCTGCCCCAAGTCCCTATGGGAGATGGTGGAGGGGTATAAATAATAATAATAATAATAATTATTATTATTATTATTTGAAACATAACAAGATAAGTCCACAGCCCTTGGGGAACAAAAACTTTGGCAAATGTAATTGTGCAAAACAGACAAGGTAGAGCTCAGATTCAGTTTCTTGTATCTTGCAGAGCCTGCTGCAGTACATCTTGCAGAGTCATTCTTTATTGATAAAGAGGGCACTCCATTCTTGCAGGGTCCCTGTGTAAAGAGGGCTTTAGATTCATTTCTCAACTCACAGAAAGCTTGTTAAAATAATCCTAAACATGATCAAAAGCTTGCGTAAATAGCCATGTTTCCAGGTGTTTCCAA
>JARBWK010001723.1:0-17642 GCA_030556195.1 Anolis apletophallus | reverse complement strand
AACACAGGGCATGTTTTGCAAAAGGAGGAGGTGAAGTTTCTCAACGCAATCCACCCGTCTGCGGTCTCACTATCGTCAGATAATCTTGTTCTTTCAATAATGGAATAAAACCCTGAATGCCCTTCTTAATGGGTTGTGGGTAGTGTGAAACCTCATGTCCAGTTTGAATCATGTAAAACTCCTAAATGTGATTTATTCTTGCAGAAGCAGGACTGAACCTTCTGGGTTACTCTGAGAAACGACAAGCAGAGATTGTAGACACAGATTATCTAGATCCGGCTCAGTCTGGCTTTAGGCCGGGACATGGTACCGAGACAGCCTTGGTCGCCTTAGTGGATGATCTATGCCGGGAGCTGAACAGGGGGAGTGTGTCCCGGTTGGTTCTGTTGGACCTCTCAGCAGCCTTCGATACCGTTGACCACGGTATCCTTCTGGGACGCCTCACTGGAATGGGCCTTGGAGGTACTGCTTTGCAGTGGCTCCAGTCCTTCCTCAAGGGTCGATCCCAGAAGGTGCTGCTAGGGGACTCCTGCAGGACCCCACAGCTATTATACTGTGGGGTCCTGCAGGGTTCAATACTGTCCCATATGTTATTTAACATAGACATGAAGCCGTTGGGGGAGATCATCCGGAGTTTTGGGGTGCGGTGTTATCTGTACGCAGATGATGTCCCACTCTGTCACTCCTTCCCACCTGCTACTAAGGAGGCTGCTCAAGTCCTGAACCGGTGCTTGACCGCTGTAACGAACTGGATGAGGGCGAACAGATTGAAACTTAATCCAGACAAGTCAGAGGTACTCCTGGTCAGTCGTAAGGCCGAACAGGACATAGGGTTACAGCCTGTGGTTGACGGGGTTACACTTCCCCTGAAGACGCAGGTTCGCAGTTTGGGAGTGATCCTGGACTCATCGCTGAGCCTGGAGCCCCAGGTCTCGGCAGTGGCAGGGAGAACTTTTGCACAGTTAAAGCTTGTGCGCCAGCTGCGCCCGTACTTTGGGAAGTCTGACTTGGCCACGGTGGTCCACGCTCTGGTTACATCCCGAATAGACTACTGCAACGCTCTCTACGTGGGTTTGCCTCTGAAGACTGCTCGGAAGCTGCAATTAGTTCAACGTTCGGCAGCCAGGTTACTAACAGGAGCGGGGCACAGGGAGCATACAACTCCCTTGCTGCAAAGCGGCTGGTGGGGGACGAGATAGGGCCTTCTGTGGTGGCCCTCGGCTGAGTAACTCTCTCCCAAGTGATGCTAGATCTGCCCCCTCTCTGTTGTCCTTTAGGAGGCTGTTGAAGACCTGGATGTGGAACCAAGCCGTCCCAGAATAGGCTGAGATTGGCTATTGTCTGACTGTATGACCACGTTTACAGATTGAGTGGAATTGTTTTAATGGCGATGTGGTTTTATGCTGGTTTTTTGTGTATTTTAATATGTTGTTGTAGTTGTTTTAAATTGTATAGCATTGAATTTATGCTGTTATGCTGGTCTGAGACCCCCGATAGAGGTGAGAAGGTCGGGGTACAAAAGTTTTAAATAAATAAATAAATAAATAAATTCATGTGTATATATGTGTGCGTGTACACATTTTGACTAATGGACCCCACAAACTTCATAGGGATTCCACATATGTGATTGAAAAACCACCAGGAGATATTATGATGAGCTTGCCTTGGACTCGAAGAGCCTTAACTCATGAGAGAGATACATTAAAAATACGACAACACCCCCATAACTATTTCTAAGCATAAGTTTAAATAAGGAGCAGCTAAACATCCTGTGGCATCCTGCAGTCTAACATATTTATTGTTATTAGAGCCTGATTTATCAACAAGTATTTCAATCTACTAATTATTTCCTTGAGCCAAAACCCCCAAACAGAAAGATTGCCAAATATACAGTGGTGGCCACAGGCTCCCGGAGTGCTCTGACCCACGTGATTTAAAGTGGAATCTGTGGAAGTTAGAGCTGTGGCCCAGAATATCAGGCAACACTGGATGAGGAATGTGTGGTATTTCGGACTCCAGGCTCCCCTTAGACTAAGCCAGCCCAGTCAAACGTAAAGGAATGATTTCAGTTTTAGTCTCATAATAGTCGAGAAGCCTATGTACCCATGGCCTACACTCTTAATGTAGGAACAGCCACACAGGCAAGGGTCATTGCAGCCAAGGGGTCTGTGCTGTTTTATGTAAACATCAGAGGTCATATGGAATCTTCTAGCGCAGTGTTTCCCAAACAGTGGGCCGTGTTACACTAGTGTGCCGTGAGCGATCACCAGGTGTGCCGTGGGAAATTGGAACCTCCAATACCCTTTCTTCCCCCTCCTGCCGAACGCTTTTTCTTCTCCATTCGGGCTCCCTTCTTCCCAGCCTCGCTCTGCTCGCTTTGCCTCGCTTTGCTCTGGGGCGAGTCTGCGCAGTAGCGCCCGCACGGGTCATGTCTTCCTCCCTCCCCCCTCCTGAACATGCTCACGCTGCCCCCTCGGATCAAAATGGCAGCAGAAGTGGCAGTGTAGAAGAAAAAGTAAGTGTTGGGCAGGGGGGGGAAGAAAGGGCGCGAAGAGGGAGGAAGAGATCTGTGTTGGGCAGGAGGGGGAAGAAAGGGCGCGAAGGGGGAGGAAGAGATCTCTGTTGAAAGCTGGCATGGGCAAACTTGGACCTTCCAGGTGTTTTGGACTCCAACTCCCACCATTCCTAGCAGCCTCAGGCCCTTTTCCCTTTTGCCCCTCAGCCACTTAAGCAGGAAAGGGCCTCAGGCTGTTAGGAATGGTGGGAGTTGAAGTCCAAAGCACCCAGAGGGCCGAAGTTTTCCCATGCCTGTTTTAGGGACCTTAAAGTGGTGAGCCTCCTTCCAACATTGTGATTCTGGATAGAAAACAAACAACAACATAACAGAACATTGTTTGGGTCCACAGTGCTCTCTGGGTGTAGGTGAACTACAACTTCAAAACTCAAGGTCAAATCCCAAGCAAACCCTTTCAGTACTTTCTGTTGGTAATGAGAGTTCAATATGCCAAGTTTGGTTCAATTCCATTGTTGCAAGAGTTCAGGATGCTCTTTGATTGTGTGTTAACTATAAATCTCAGAAACTGTAACTCCCAAATGTCAAGGTCTATTTTCCCCAAACTCCATCTGTGTTCACATTTGGGCATATTGAGTATTCATGCCAAGTTTGGTCCTGATCCAACATTGTTTCAGTCCACGGTGCTCTCTGGATATAGGTGAACTACAACTCCAAAACCCAAGGTCAATGCCCACCAAACTCTTATAGCATTTTCTCTTGGTTATGGGAGTTCTGTGTGGGAAGTTTGTGTCTTTCTGCCATTCCTGCCAGGATGTCTATGTTGTGTTCATCGAAACAGGCCCAGGTTTCACACTGAGTGTATAAATACATTTAAAAACATATTAACTATATGTATGACTGTGTTAGAATGTCATTTTGTGTCATTTTGGTTGGTGGTGTGCCCCAGGATTTTATAAATGTAAAAAATGTGCCGCGGCTCAAAAAAGGTTGAAAAACACTGTTCTAGCGAACCAGGTGATGTAGACAAGAAAACAGCAAGCACATTTCTGCATTGGTTTTTAAAATGTCTCTTCTGAGAGTGATATATCTGCCTTTGTCTGTCACCCATCGTCCTGAACATAGGGCCAGTAAACTGAAGCAGAGAAGTGTGTGACGTCCAGCATAGACTTCCAAGAGTCACAGAAATCACCCTCTTCCATCATCCGGAGTCTAGACCTGGCATGAGCAAACTGTGGCCCTCCAGATGTTTTGGACTTCAACTCCCACAATTCCTGGCCTCAAGACCCTTTCTTTTCCCCCTCAGCCGCATGAGCACTTTCTGAAACAACATCTCAGGCTCGGCCAGATTGATCACCAACAATGGTCCACCCTGGCCTCACATCGGGAGGCATGGAGACGCACTATCCACAATGCTGTGGCCTATTTCGAGAAGGCACGCCGAATGGGTCTCGAAGACAAACAACAACACAGAAAGAACCGCAACTTGGAAACAACATCACCCAAGGAGACTTTCTGCTGTGCTTTCTGCAACTGCACTTGCCTATCTCAGATTGGTCTTTTTAGTCATCAACGTACTTGTAAAAAGCGTGGGATGAGTCCTTCCTAAGGCTGCACAAAAGAGTCTGGAGCAACAAGCACCTGAGGCAAAGTACAAAAATCAGTGTGTACAGAGCTATTGTACTGTCTATTCTCCTATATGGGTCTGAAACATGGGTCACCTATCGCCAACACCCACGAATCCTCGAATGCTTTCATCAGCGTAGTCTTTGCACAATCCTAAACATACACTGGACTGACTATGTGATGAATGTTGCTGTCCTTGAGCAAGCAGGGATCACCAGCATTGAGGCCATGCTATTGAGTATACAGCCTCCCAAAGATACTACTCTACAGTGAACTCGCTACGGGTCAGTGCAAGAGAGGCGCCCCAAAAAAGAGATATAAAGACTCCCTGAAACAACATCTCAGCCTTGGCCAGATTGATCACCAAAAATGGTCCATCCTGGCCTCACATTGAGAAGCATGGAGATGCACTATCCTCTTTCGAGAAGACTTGCCGAACGAGTCTCGTAGAGAAATGCAGAAATGATCGTAACTTGGAAACAACATCACCCAAGGAGACTCGCTGCTGTGCTTTCTGCAACCGGACTTGCCTATCTCAGATTGGCCTTCTTAGTAATCAATGCGCTTGTAGAAAGTGTGGGATAAGATCTGAATCTTCGTTTGTGAAGAAAAGCCAGCCAAGCCAAGCATCTCCTCTCTCCCCACCAGCTTTATTTCCCATCATCTCACTTCCTTGGATGACACTAATATTAAACAGAGAAATTTCCCCATCTACTTTCTCTACGACATGCATATTCCACAATATCCCTGAAGCTCCATTTGTTCAGGCGCATATTTCCATTACTATGGTTTTTCATCTAACATATTCATGACTGTCTTATTTATAGCTTACCACCAGTCAGTAGCCCTTACTACAAGGAAGCCAGTGTTCATTTCTAGGGCAAGAAAGGTTTCCATTTTTATTAAAGTGACAGAATGAGGCTGCCAGGAATTGGGACAGGAGCCAAACTAGGCTTCTGAAAGGAGGCCAACATTTGGGGTGGGGGGTTGCTTTTTTATTGGCCTTTCAAAAAAGAAAAATGTAGACTCCTGCTACATTTATCAGAGGAGGTTGTGCTTATCTCTTTAAAGTGAAAACATATGCTCTCATTTTCCTCAAAATAATATTTGTCCATATGTAGTAACCACCCTTATTATCATCATCACCTCTGTTTGCTCAGACTACTGAAATGTATTTCTTATATGAGCTATATTTCAGTTGTTATACTGGAATCCCATCGCTAGTTAAACAAGCCACCCATTGTCGTACTGTTTTGCTAGTCAATTGAAACATCAATGTGTTGACGAAGCTTTCATGGCCGGTATCACTCGGTTGCTGTGAGTTTTTCAGGCTGTATGGCCAAGTCCCAGTAGCATTCTTTCCTGACCTTTTGCCTGCATCTGTGGCAAGCATCCTCAGAGGTTTATTCACACCAGTAAAGAGAGAATGCTGGGTAAGATATTGGTTAATTTTATGAAAGATACAAAAGGGGATGCAACTGTGACCTTCCAGATGCTATTGGATGCAACTCCCAACATCCCCCACTATTAGCGATGTTCCCTAGAGCCAAAATAGTCATCCAACCCATATCTATTCTCTCATCCCTAAAGCGTCAGTACAAATATTGCTTGCATATTTTCTGAGAGTTTAAAAGCCTATTGTTGTTTTTTAAGGATAAAAATTAAAAAAGAGGGTTCCATAATAATAATAATCTTTATTAATACCCCGCCACCATCTCCCCAATGTGGACTCAGGGCGGCTATATTGAAATGCATGTGCCTCCAACCTGTACATAATGGCAGTGTAGCGGCATAGAAGGATTGTGTTTCCTAGATCAGATGGAAGGCAAGCTTGTGTCTTCTAGTTACTGAAATGGACATCCAAGTGCCACCTCTGTGTTGATGGAGGCAGGCAGGATTTTCCCCGGGTACTGGTTGTGGGGGGTCGGGAGCAGGTGAGGGTTTTGCCCTCCTTTCTGCTAGAGATCCCTGTGTACAACTAGTGGGCCACTGTGTGACACAGAATGCGGGACTAGATGTGCTGAGGCCCGATTCAGCATGGCTCTTCGTATGTTCTTATGTTCTTAGCTGTGTTCAAAGCATGGCTCCCGTGAGGCCCAATCAACCTAGAGTAGGCACCTTACTCTCTACCTTGAATTTAAAAGTTCCTAAGCATTATGACCCCGGTATACGCAGGACCATGGTTTCACCTACCTTCATCCAACAGAATATTTTCACTCAAGGGATTTTTCTCGGTCCTCCAGGTGATTCTATGGAATTATTTCACCAGGCGTTACCACATTGGGGGGCCTAACAAAATCCTAGAGAGGTTCAATAGAAATTCTATAGTAACTTCCAGTGGAAGTCTTTGTTTCGATAGAGATCGCTACTGACCGCCATTCCCTGTTTCCAGGGAAGATAGGAGAGTTGTACTGAGTTAATTGGTTAGGAGACTGAGTTGTAAATCAGGAAAACCTAATTTTGAATCTCTCTTTTGGCACAAATTTGTGAACGCAGCTGAGGAGCTGCCATTGCCACAACCCAGAAGGTCCTTTATTTCCGTAACGCTTTTCCATGTGGTTTTTCCTTGCAGCTTGAGCTATTTATGCCATGCCATCTTCTTTTGGCAGTTAGGATAGATTATACTCAGCCAACTATTGCAAGTTGTATAATACCATCCATAACCATGCTAAGGAAAGAGGGACACTCAAAAATAACCTTTCCAAGCTTTTGCAATGAAAACAGGTTGGATCCTAATGCTGTTGGATGTTCAACAGGTTGGATCCTAATTCTGTTGGATGTTATTATCCATGGGAATATAGAAGCCCCAATTGGTTCATATTGCATGCTTTACTGAAGCCCTTTATAACCACTCAATAAAATGAGAGGAATCAACTCTCCCGTTCCGGCTCCCACACGTATGATTCATAAAGCTTTCCAAAACATGTTTTGAATAAAAAGATGGTCTTGGCATGTCTGCTGTTTAGTTTCTGTAGCTAAAGCAGAGACATTCCAGGGATTTAAAGACTACCAGATGGCAACGCATGCACCACTTTCCAATTACTACAGCAGCTGAATGCAAAGACATACAGGTTGCACACATGATTATGGGCTGCAGCAAAAAATAGGGATCTGAAGATAGGTTTGCTCTTTTCAAAACCAACTGTACAAACATATTTTGACCAGAAGGCTCTTGGATCAGCAAGTGAGAGAAATACCATCCCAGCAACAATGACTCTAAAAGGTTTGTGAGATTTAGCTTAAAGCAGTGTTTTTCAACCTTTTTTGAGCCGTGGCACATTTTTTACATATACAAAACCCTGGGGCACACCACCAACCAAAATGACACAAAATGGCACTCTAACACAGTAACACATATAGTTAATATGTTTTTAAATATCTTTATACACTCAGTGTGAAACCTGGGCCTGTTTCGATGAACACAACATAGATATCCTAGCAGGAATGGCAGATAGACACACACGAAGGTCTTGCTCAACAGCTGGGAGTTATAGTTCACCCGCAATCAAAGAGCATTCTGAACTCCACCAATGATGGAATGGAATCAAACTTCCCATACAGAACTCCCATAACCAAGAGAAAATACTGTAAGAGTTTGGTGGGCATTGACCTTGAGTTTTGGAGTTGTAGTTCACCTATATCCAGAGAGCACTGTGGAGGGGAGGGAGGAAAACGTGGGGCGAGTCTGCGCAGTAGCGCCCGCACAGGTCACGTCTTCCTCCCTCCCCCCTCGCGCAGAAGCGGCAGCGTGAGCAAAGCGAGGCAAAGCGAGCAGAGCGAGGCTGGGAAGAAGGGATCCCGAGTGGAGAAGAAAAAGTGTTTGGCAGGAGGGGGAAGAAAGGGTATTGGAGGTCCCCATTTCCCATGGCACACCTGATGATCGCTCATGGCACACTAGTGTGCCACGGCACACTGGTTGGGAAACACTGGCTTAAAGGATAAAAACAGAGAAAGCACAGTCTGTCAGGAGCAAGTTTTTAAAATAACGTTAGCATCCTCACATCATTCACTAACTTGAACGAAAAGCCAACACCCACCCTTATTCTAAAGTTTAATTTCCTTCCATGTCATTTTCATACACAGATTAGTTATACAGCAACAAAGTTTATAATCTCTCAGGAAGTGTTTTAATTTTAAGACACAACTAAAGTCAGCCCTGCAGGAATTCAATGTCATGAAGTTAAGAGCACTGAACTCCTGCAGAAGTGAAAACCCCAAAACACAACACAGCACAACACAGTACAATACAATATGCGCAGTAGGCCTGGGTAGGTTCGTTGGAATGCTTGTAAAATAGGAATGAATTCGGATTAAATTCATTTTTGAAGCGGTTATGAAGAGGTGTTATGCAAATAATCCCACAGTGGCAACCAATCAGAAAGCAGGCACATATCCACAAACACACACACACACATACATACAAGCATTCGTTTTTATTATATAGATAGATATCTATATATATATAAAGGAGCTCCCGTCATGAAACGACCGCCATAAACAGAGAAACCTTACAAGGCAGACACACCAAACTTGGCAACAAAAATAGGCCTCAGGCAAGGTAGGTTTTTAGCAAAGAAACTTTCCCCCCCAAAATCTAGAAGGCCCCCAAAACAATGATACAAAAAAACTACATTTCCCAGCATCCTTTGCGGCCGTCAGCAAATCCCATTGGCCAACATCGGCCCACAGAAAATGCAGGGAGGCTGAGTTCCCATACTAACTGTGGGCTGAGCCAGCCAAGGCTAGGTTAGAATGCTGAGTGATTTGAATTTAGTCATTTGGTGTTTGTGAGTTAAACATACCTCTGCTAAACAGAAACCTATACACCACACAAATACCTGACAACTTCCCCAAAACAAAACCCAGGACTGCACTCACTATTCACCACCACACACACCACCAAATACACACACGTCCAAGGCACAATACTCAAGCAATTCCTACCCACACAACACAACTTCCTATCACAACCCATCCCCCCAAACCTTACAGGACCCCCGCACACACAACGCCTACCACCACCACAAACAAAAGCCAACCCCACCTATACTGCAGCCAGAACACAACACAACACTACAAACACAGGACAACTCCACAGGACTTCAACATCCCACCCACCAGAACAACCCACAACGACACAGCCATGACCCCACAAAGACCGTAAGTAACATCGTTTTCAACCCTTACATACTCAGACTTTCTCGCATCTCCTAAATAGGGCACAGCAACGCGTGCCGGGTACAGCTAGTAGATATATATATATTGTTAATGTGTTTTTCTGGTTTGTTGTATAGCAGTCCCCTGTGTTCGGTTTTTGATCTACCTCATTGCCTAATAATAACGTAGGACTAAAGTTTTGGCTTTTCTGGTCAAAACTAAGAAATAGATCAAATATCCCATCAAGTAAGAGAAAAAGACTCGTTTATGTGCTTTTTCATGACTCCTTTCCTCACAAGCCACCAAAATAGGGCTCACTCAAGAAAAGCATCTCTTACTTTCCTCAGCTGTTTGGGTGTAGTGCCAGGAATAAAGAGGATACCCAGCATTTGGGTCTGATATGATTAATTCAAACTTTTGGTGTTGATTGACATTGGAGTAGGACTGGTTTTACATATTTGGATCGTCAAGTTTCACTGTAGTTAGAACAGGCAGAATAAACTGTCCTGGCCACCAAGTTCGCTGGTAATCCCACAATATTTCTGAGGGAGCGCCGTCTTCAGTTAATCATAAGTAAATATTCCCACACTTTTCAGTACAGAGAGACGAAAATATTTAATACACAGAGATCACAATACAAATATTGTATTCCTTATCTTGCAAATAAATGATGGATTCACAAGTTTCTATACATAACATACCAAAGACTTTCTAATGAGCTATTCTTCAATGAGCATAGCTAGCTAAATACTGAAATGCACAACACATGCTCTTAAGGATTATACTGACACATTTTTTGCATGCCTAATAAGTGACAACACATGCAGAGGAGAAAACCAGCAGAAGAGACTTGTAAATGACCAGAATAACCCTCCAAATTATGTGTCCGTCTGTCCGTTCGTGCCTGGCCGGTGTGCCAGGAAGGCAGAAGAGTCCCACCTGGCAGGGCAAGGGGCAGGCCACGGCCACAGCCAGCCCCCCATCCCCCCCGACGGAGAACGTATCCTTCCCACTCACGCGGACCCTGACCCCTCGCTCGGCCCAAGTCTTCTGGAGGAGCCTCCTGCCACCCTCCCTGCCTGCCGGTTGCACAGGTCCTGGGCTGCCCCCCCCCTCTTGAAGATGTGCCCTCAAGGGCGGAGGCTCCCGAGGGGGGGTCTGTTGCCAAACGAGAGCGAAAGGGGCCCCCTCCCTCCCGCAAAAGCCACGTTTCGGCAGCTGAACCCACTCTCCACACCCATGTTTTGATGATAGAAGCCACGAGGAAAGACTGGCTGACATGGGAAACTCACCAGCTCTGGAGGAGACTCTGGCAAGAAAGACCCTCCCCCCAGGAGTGCCCCCTGTGCAACCCATTCAGAACACACACACACACGTAAGGTCATTATTTGCACAATGACCCCGGTGAACAATAGCTCTCTCTTACACACACACACACAGAGTCAGGAAGCTCTTCCTCTCTTTCTCCCTCCCTCCCAAGAAGCAGAGCCCCCCCCACCTGACCTCCTTCTCCTTCCCAGCCAAGGGAGCAGCCAAGGGTCTCGGGGACAGCCTCCCCGGGAAAAAGGGAGGGAGGGGGCCAGCCAGGCCGGGGCACCCGCCCACCCACCATTCGCTCCCTCCCTTCGCAAAGGAGATGATGTCCGGAACCGGAAGGGAGGGAGGGAGATTGGACCCGGGGACAGAGTCAGGCACCCTCCCCACAACCAACACACCCAACTCCCCCTTGGCATTCGCAAGCTCCGAGAGTTGGAAGAGACCCCAGGGGCCGGCCACGGCGTTTTTATTTGTCTCAACATTTTTTTGGTCCGTGATCTGCGCCCCCCTCGGCTTGCACCCCTAAGCCATGGGCTAGGTTGGCCTTATGGATAATCCAAGCCTGCATCCACAGTTTAGATATAACGAGCATTTGTATCCAGTACCTACTGATGAAATAAAAAAACATTACAAGATGGGACGTTTTCACTTTTCCTAAAGAAAACACTTTTTCTATGTTTTTAAAAGTTTCTTTTAAAAATGAGAGTGACAGAATATCAGCCGCTGGGAATGATACTTCCTTCTCTTCCTTCTCTTCTACTAGTTCAGAAAATTAGTCCAGCCTCTGGGTGCCTGGAAGCCATCGCTTCCAATAACAAAACCAGTATGGCCACACAGAAAAGCTTTAGTTCACAGGAATATTTGGAAAAACCACCTCAGAACAGAATCGATTCCATTAAAAATGAAATAAAACCAAGATCTGGGGATATGTCTCACTGCTGTCTGGCTCCAGTGAACCATTAACAATAAAAAAAAAAAACCCTGTTACACATCCCCATTAAAAACAAAGAAGTTAAACAATCACATATTCTGAATGTGACCAAATACCAGCAAAAGAGCACAAATGAGGTTTGACTGCTTTGGTCCTGTATACTCAGAGTAGAAGAGAATGGCAAGTTTTCATTTCAAGAAATAAGCAGTACAGTTAGCCCTCCTTATTTGTGGGTCTGGTTTTTGAGAGTTTGATTATTCGAAAAAAGTATTCGTTTTAGGATTCTCTAGGTCAGGGGTGCTCAGAACGGTGATCGCGATCACCAGGGTGATCTTCGGGTCTCATCCTGGTGATCTTCAGGCCCCTGACCAGGTTTTTATCTGTTGGTCCTCTTCACGCGCCCCTGCACACTGCAAAGAAGTCCTCCGTCGTTGCTCCTCCCCGCTTCCTGCTCGCGCGCCGCCTCCAAAAGCTCCAGAATCCAAGAGGCAGAATGGGCCCCCTCTTTTGGATTCCTCCTCCTCCCTCCATCCTTCTCCAGCCACTCAGAGTTGTAGGAGACCAAAGGGGGCGGGCCTGGATGACGTGATGCATGGCTGGCCCCATGCGCAGAAGCGCCCATTCTGCCTCTCGGACTTCTCGTGAGCTCTTGGAGGCGGCACGCATGCTGGCGGCATGGAAATAGGAGCAACGATGGAGGAGGAGAAGAAGGACGCTTTGGGGTCATTTCCTTACCGCATCTCAAAGGTCGGTCTTTTTACTTTGGGGTGGGTGCTTGATTGTTCTGTGGTATGTCTCTTTGTTTATTTTTGATGTTTAAAATGGCCTTTTAGCTCCAAAGCCTCTCTGCTTGCTTTGTTCCTGTTGGAAATGTGGGAGAAATGGGGTGGTTGGATGTATTTCTCCATGCCCCTTTGTTTATCTTGCTGAGTATTAAATGGCCTTGCAGTTCAAAAGCCTCTCTTCTTACTTTCTGGCTGATAATATGTGTGGTAATATGGCAGTGTGGGAGAAATGGGGTGGTTGGATGTATTTTTATGCTCTGTTTTATATTGTTGTTATTAAATTGAAACGTTGATGTTTTATAACTTCATTTTATGTAAACTGCCCCGAGCCTGCTGGAAGGAGCGGTACATCAAAATGAATAATAAATATAAATAAATAAATAAGAAAATAGTTATACGTTTTACATTTCTGGGTAGGTGATCTTTGGGACTTGGTTTTTTAATCAGTAGCTCCCATGCTGAAAAAGTGTGAGCACCCCTGCTCTAGGTCCTCCAGTGCAATTTTATGGGCAATTTCTGTTCTAAGTTGCCCATAGTCGTGCCAGAAGACCCCCTAGAGCAGACCTGGGCAACCCACGGCCCGCGGGCTGGATGCAGCCCAGCAGCTGATTCTGTCTGGCCCGGGGAGAAGGGCGTCGAGGCCAAGAGGAAGGGGTGCCGCTGCCGCCATCCCATCGCGGGCTCTGGGGCCTGCGTTGGCAGACAGCCCGCCGCTCCGGAGAACAATCGGAGGAGTGGCGGCTTTGGAGTGCCTGCCATCCCGGGAGGCGATCCGGGCCTGCAGCGGGACCAGGCCTGGACTTAAGCACAGATTTGCCTATGCTGACGTGGGGATGATGGTGTTCTTCCTGTGGTGTGGGCTGGTAAAGAACTTCAGTTTTCTTCAGGCTGACTTCCAGCCCAAACAGCTCTGCAGCTGCTGCAAAGCAGGATGTTAGGTGCTGCAGGGCTGCTTCTGAATGGGCGACAAGGGCAGCATCGTCAGCAAAAAGCAGCTCACGGACTAGATCAGGGGTGCTCATTAGGTAGATCGTGATCTACTGGTAGATCTCGAAGGGCGTCCTGGTAGATCTCGAAGGGCGTCCTGGTAGATCCCAGGCAGATCGCAGGCACAGTGTGTATGGCTCCCACCAGAGGAATGCTCAGGGGCTTATTATACTCACATTTAGTTGAATTCAGTCTTAAAATGTATTATATGGCTTTCACTGAAATACATTTCCTAATATTTTGCTTTTATGGCTCTCCGAGTAGTGGGTAGGTAGATCTTTGGGACTTGGTTGTTTTATAAGTAGCTCGCATGCTGGAAAAGTGTGAGCCCCCCTGGACTAGATTGTTTAGAGTCTTAGTGCGAGCCCTCAGGCGGCTTAAGTTGAACAAGCTGCCATCAGTATGATTGCGTATATATATGCCGTCTTCTTCTACCACCAGTACGATAGCGTATATATATGCCGTCTTCTTCTACGATCAGTATGATAGCGTATATATATGCCGTCTTCTTCTACCATCAGCATGATAGCGTATATATATGCCGTCTTCTTCTACCATCAGTACGATTGCGTATATATATGCCGTCTTCTTTTTCGAGGTCTGCCGTAGCCCTTTGGAGCATCATGCTGAAGAAGATTGTGAATAGGGTTGGTGCAAGAACACAACCTTGTTTCACTCCGTTAGTTATGAGAAAGGGCTCCGAGAGAGCATCGCCGTATCTGGCTTGACCGCGCTGGCCCTCATGTAACAGGATAATCATTTTGAGGAATTTGGGGCAACTGTAACGTGCACTTTTTTTGGCCAAGAGTGCACTTTGGGCTGCTCCGTATTACAATTGGCATCAAATTCTCTTTTGTTTGTTTGTTTGTTTCAGAGTTTTGAAAATTGAGGTGCACATTTGATTAGATGGCAGTTTTGTTGGTCCTTTTCCAGTTCCAAAATATTAATTTTAACTTAAAGGCAGCTATAAGTGTACTTAATCTTCCATATGTGACAATATTTTAAAAAAACTGGGCAAAGGCATTAAAGACCCTGGCTATCTTTATTCTTTCCATAACTATGTTTAATATGGGATTCATGGCATTTCACAGCTGCTGCACAAAGGGATCTGCGTTTTCTTTGAACTTCTCATGGCTAAGTCTCTTTCTCTAATTCAGACCCACCAATCTTTCTGAGGATTTAAGATGTTTTGTCCCAACATACATCATTTTACACTTGTTTATACTGAAGTCGCATTTGACATTTACAGTGCAATTCATGCTACGAGCACCTACTTTTTATTAGTACTGGGAGAAGGTTAATTTGTCCTCCATGAGTTTTACCAGCATTATACACCACAGAAGAATGTCGTTTGCATGTTTCACTGCAGATATATGCATTTGTCAGGTGTTTAAAATATACATTTGAAGCAAGGCCCAGCTTCCCTATTCTCACCAAAACTAAAGCAGCAATTCATAAAAGGCTTCTTTTTTTCTAGGGAGGATTTGTTGCAATGCCAATGAGCTTTTGGGAAGCAGTACCAACTGGAGCTATTCCAACATACTGAAGACATAAAAACAGTCAGAAAGAAGAAAAGGAGGGGAAAGAAGAAATGGCTTCCTCTGCCAAAAATCTAATAATCTACATGGAAAGACTATACATTTTTAAAGAATGTTCTGCATTGGTTTTAAAACAATTCAAATACACATGGAAAATATGCAGGTTAAGAGATTATTAGTCACCAAAGAATGGAAAAGACTCTGCAGTTTTCAAACGCCAAAGAATCCTGTAATGCTTTAAAAGTCACCTATTTATTTATTTATTATTACAGACCTCAAAGAAGATGGCATATATATATATATATATATACGCTATCGTACTGATGGTAGCTTGTTCAACTTAAGCCGTCTGAGGCTCGCACGAAGACTCTAAACCAGGGGTGCTCAGAATGGTGATCGGGATCACCAGGGTGATCTTCAGGCCTCATCCTGGTGATCTTCAGGCCTCTGACCAGGTTTTTTTTGCTGTTGGTCCTCTTCACGCGCAACTGCACGCTGCAAAGAAGTCCTCCGTCGTTGCTCCTCCCCGCTCCCTGCTCGCGCACCACCTCTAAAAGCTCCAGAGTCCAAGAGGCAGAGTGGGCCCCCTCTTGGATTCCTCCTCCTCCTCCCTCCGTCCTTCTCCAGCCACTCAGAGTCGTAGGAGACCAAAGGGGTGGGCCTGGATGACGCAATGCATGGCTGGCCCCATGCATGCGCAGAAGCGCCCATTCTGCCTCTCTTCTCATGAGCTCTGGAGGCGGCACGCATGCTGGCAGCGTGGAAATAGGAGCAACGACGGAGAAGAAGAAGGACACTTTGGGGTCATTTCCTTACCGCATCTCAAAGGTCGGTCTTTTTACTTTGGGGTGGGTGCTTGATTGTTCTGTGGCATGTCTCTTTGTTTATTCTTAATGTTTAAAAATGGCCTTTTAGCTCCAAAGCCTCTCTGCTTGCTTTGTTCCTTGAGAAATATATGTTGGGGAATATGGAAATGTGGGAGAAATTGGGTGGTT
Organism: Anolis apletophallus; assembly: GCA_030556195.1. Classification (NCBI taxonomy): domain Eukaryota; kingdom Metazoa; phylum Chordata; class Lepidosauria; order Squamata; family Anolidae; genus Anolis; species Anolis apletophallus. The sequence continues at coordinate 1,794 of JARBWK010001723.1, read as the reverse complement.
GGATGTATTTTTGCATGCCCCTTTGTTTACCTTGCTGCGTATTAAATGGCCTTGCAGTTCAACAGCCTCTCTTCTTACTTTCTGGCTGATAATATGTGTGGTAATATGGCAGTGTGGGAGAAATGGGGTGGTTGGATGTATTTTTGCATGCCCCTTTGTTTACCTTGCTGCATATTAAATGGCCTTGCAGTTCAAAAGCCTCTCTTCTTACTTTCTGGCTGATAATATGTGTGGTAATATGGCAGTGTGGGAGAAATGGGGTGGTTGGATGTATTTTTGCATGCCCCTTTGTTTACCTTGCTGCGTATTAAATGGCCTTGCAGTTCAAAAGCCTCTTTTCTTACTTTCTGGCTGATAATATGTGTGGTAATAAGGCAGTGTGGGAGAAATGGGGTGGTTGGATGTATTTTTATGCTCTGTTTTATATTGTTGTTATTAAATTGAAATGTTGATGTTTTATAACTTCATTTTATGTAAACTGCCCCGAGCCTGCTGGAAGGAGCGGTACAGAAAAATGAATAATAAATATAAATAAATAAATAAGAAAATAGTTATACGTTTTACATTTCTGGGCAGGTGATCTTTGGGACTTGGTTTTTTAATCAGTAGCTCCCATGCTGAAAAAGTGTGAGCACCCCTGCTCTAAACTATCTAGTCCGTGAGCTGCTTTTTGCTGACGATGCTGCCCTGGTCGCCAATTCAGAAGCAGCCCTGCAGCACCTAACATGTTGTCTTGCAGCAGCTGCAGAGCTGTTTGGCCTGGAAGTCAGCCTGAATTAAATGGAAGTTCTCTACCAGCCCACACCACAGGAAGAACACCATCATCCCCACATCAGCATAAGCACATCTGTGCTTAAGTCCGTTCAGCAGTTCACCTACCTGGGAAGCATCATCTCTTCAGATGCCAAGATTGATAAAGAGATAGATCACAGATTAACAAAGGCATATAGTGCATTTGGAAGGCTTCACAAAAGAGTCTGGGGCAACAAGCGCCTGAGGCAAAGCACCAAAATCAGTGTGTACAGAGCTATCGTATTCTCCTCTATGGGTCTGAAACATAGGTCACCTATCGCCAACACCTACGACTCCTCCAACGCTTTCATCAGCGCTGTCTTCGCACAATCCTAAATATACACTGGACCGACTATGTGACGAATGTTGCTGTCCTCGAACAAGCAGGGATCACCAGCATTGAGGCCGTGCTATTGAGAACACAGCTGCGCTGGGCAGGACACGACTCTAGGATGGAGGACCACCGCCTCCCAAAGATACTACTCGGCGGTGAACTCGCCATGGGGCAGCGCAAGAGAGGCACCCCTAAGAAAAGATATAAGGACTCTCTGAAACAACATCTCAGGCTCGGCCAGATTGATCACCAACAATGGTCCAGCCTGGCCTCACACTGGGAGGCATGGAGACGCACTATCCACAATGCTGTGGCCTCTTTCGAGTAGACACGCCGAACGGGTCTCGAAGAGAAACGACAACGCAGAAAGAACCGCAACTTGGAAGCAGCATCACCCAAGGAGACTTTCTGCTGTGCCTTCTGCAACCGAACTTGCCTATCTCAGATTGGCCTTTTTAGTGATCAACGCGCTTGTAAAAAGCGTGGGATGAGTCCTTCCTAAGAATCTTCGTTCGCGAAGTAATGCCGATATTGTGTGTGGTGTTCTGCGCATGCGTTGTAATGTAATTTTTATTTTTTGGATTTTTAAAATCTCTTCTGCTGTGTTTTTCAGTGTTTTTATGAGTGATGGTCATTCATTGGCCTAATAGGTGTATTGTGTCCAAATT
>JARBWK010001722.1:0-17649 GCA_030556195.1 Anolis apletophallus | reverse complement strand
TATGATTCTATGATTGATTACCGAAGGCCCATGAGGTCTCTTCCAACTCTATGATTCTATGATTGGATTGGAAGGCCCATGAGGTCTCTTCCAACTCTATGATTCTATGATTGGATTGGAAGGCCCCATGAGGTCTCTTCCAACTCTGTGTTTCTTTGATGATTGGATTGGAAGGCCCATGAGGTCTCTTCCAACTCTATGATTCTATGATTGGATTGGAAGGCCCATGAGGCTCTTCCAACTCTATGATTCTATGATTGAGTCTCTTTAGTCTATGATGATTGGCCCATGGCCCAGGTCTCTTCCAACTCTATGATTCTATGATTGGATTGGAAGGCCCATGAGGTCTCTTCTCAGCTCTGATTCTATGATTGGATTGGAAGGCCCATGAGGTCTCTTCCAGCTCTATGATTCTATGATTGGATTGGAAAAAGCCCATGTGAGGTCCAACTCTATGATTCTATGATTGGATTGGAAGGCCCCATGGTCTTCCAACTCTATGATTCTATGATTGGATTGGAAGGCCCATGAGGTCTCTTCCAACTCTATGATTCTATGATTTGGATTGGAAGGCCCAAATTTCTTTCCAACTCTGATTCTATGATTGGATTGGAAGGCCCAACTGAGGTCTCTTCCAACTCTATGATTCTATGATTGGATTGGAAGGCCCATGAGGTCTCTTCCAACTCTATGATTCTATGATTGACTGGAAGGCCCATGAGGTCTCTTCCAGCTCTGATTCTATGATTGGATTGGAAGGCCCATGAGGGATTGGAGGCTCTTTCCAACTCTGATTCTATGATTGGATTGGAAGGCCCATGAGGTCTCTTCCAACTCTATGATTCTATGATTGATTGATTGGAAAGGCCCATGAGGTCTCTTCCAACTCTATGATTCTATGATTGGATTGGAAGGCCCATGAGGTCTCTTCCAACTCTATGATTCTATGATTGGATTGGAAGGCCCATGAGGTCTCTTCCAACTCTATGATTCTATGATTGGATTGGAAGGCCCATGAGGTCTCTTCCAACTCTATTATTCTATGATTGGATTGGAAGGCCCATGAGGTCTCTTCCAACTCTATGATTCTATGGCTTCTGGCTTTTTTCTTGTTCTTCTGAAACTAGGATGTGAACCAATGGATTTCAAGAGTAGAGATTCTGCCCAAAGAGTGTTGAACAGCACAATGGCCTGCTTCAGAAAGTGGTGGGCCCTCCTTCTTTGGAAATCTTGAAGTGGAGCTTTGATGCTTTCTGGAAGGCTTTGCTTGTATATTCCTACTTGGCAGTGCGTTGGACTAGATGGCCCTTGGGGGTTCATTGTAAGCCAATATAGACAAGTCATTGGTTCCCTTTCAACACTAGTTGTGCATTGGGATCCAATGCGAAAGTGCATCTTCAGTCTAAGGTTGTGTTGAACACTGTATGTGGAGTTGTGCCTTGTGCATTGTATGTTTCACATGAAAGTGTGTGCTGCGTGCGTTTTCGCGCACTTCACCTTTGCATGCAATTTCAGGCACAATCTCACTAATGGGCCATTGCATTAGTAAACCGGCACTCCATTCTCGGTGCTGATGTGCAATTACGTGATATTTATTCTTTCCAAGCGGCTAGATTCCAGCAAGCGCCTGCTTGCAACCGTCCCCGGTGGCATCTTGCTGTATGACCTGCTTACCTGCAAGCAGCATTTCCCTCTACAATAATAATCGGAAAAGCTCTCCCTTGAAGGGAACCAGAAGCAGATAAACAATTTCTTCTACAATCAACTGAACAACACCACGGAGAACGGGAAAGCAACATAAAATCTGCAAGTGTCTGAAAGGTCTTTCCTAGCAAAGAGTTTTCTTTTGGATCCTACTTCCAGCTGCAAGCCATCCGGCCCTCCCTGGAAACGTGATTATTTAGCTTTGATTTGTTTGTTAAGCAGTTTAATGCCGTCCCAAATGGAAAACTATGGGAAGGATCCCATAGTTTTCAGCTCCTTAAGGCAGCTTAAGGAGCTGAAACATTTAAAAGCATCTGCATTTTAGGGGGAAAGCATGTTAGATGGAGAGTTGCATCTAATTTAGACCAGACATGGGCCAACTTGAAAGAGGCAATGGTAAGACCGCTGCTGAAGAAGCCGAATTTAGATATTTCGGCTCCCTCCAATTACCGACCTGTGTCTAATTTGCCTTTTTTAGGCAAGGTAATTGAGAGGGCAGCAGCGGATCCGCTGCAGCGGTTCCTAGACGACACAGCTGGGCTTGACCCCTTCCAGTCCGGCTTCCGTATTGGGCATGGGACGGAGACCGTGCTTGTCGCCATTACAGACCAACTTCGCCGCCAGCTGGACCAGGGAGGATCGGCACTGCTTGTTTTGTTAGACCTAACAGCAGCGTTTGATACAGTAGATCACGCCTTGTTGACCCACCGTTTAGCTGTGACTGGGGTTAGGGGGACCGCCCTTAAATGGGTGGCCTCCTTCCTCCAGGATCGGGGAACGTGGAGGGGGGGGGGGTCTCTGGGAGACTCCCATTAAGTTGTGGGGTCCCCCAGGGGCTATCCTCTCCCCCTTATTACTCAACATCTATATGCGACCCCTGGCCCAGCTGGTTCGCGACTTTGGTCTGGAGTGTTATCAGTATGCGGATGACACCCAGCTTTTGCTGAGAATGGACGGCAGGCCGGACACCGTACCCGATTGTTTCCATCGATGCCTCGAAGCCATGACTGGCTGGCTGCGTTCCAGCCGGCTGAAGGTGAACCCGTCGAAGACGGAGATCTTGTGGCCTGGTCGCCCTGGGCTGGATGAGTGCCGGTTGCCTACCCTGGATGGCGAGCAACTTAGCCCGTCATCTCTTGTTAAGAGCTTGGGTGTCCAATTGGACCCCTTGCTGACCATGGAGACCCAGGTCTCCACGGTCAGCAAAATTGCGTTTTACCACCTTCGTCAGGCTAGGTGACTGGCACCCTACCTGCCCAGGGACGACCTGGCCATGGTGATCCAAGCGATGGTCATCTCGAGATTGGACTACTGTAACGCCCTCTATGTTGGCCTTCCCTTGTCAACAATCCGGAAACTCAAGCTGGTGCAGAATGCCGCTGCTCGCTTGCTGGCGGGAGCACCACTGAGGGAGCACATCACTCCCATCCTCCGGCAACTGCACTGGCTTCCCATAGAGTACAGAATTGCCTTCAAGGTGTTGGTTTTAACCTTTAAGGCCTTACATGGTCTAGGGCCTGCGTACCTGAGGTACCGCCTTGCCCCGTACGTTCCCTCGAGATCACTACGTTCAGAAGAGCAAAATTTGCTACTGGTTCCATCGATCCGCTCCTGCCACCTATCCACAACTAGACAGAGAGCCTTCTCCGTGGCGGCCCCAGTATGGTGGAACTCCTTGCCAGATGCTACCCGAGTGATCCCAGAGCTCGGCCCATTTCGAAGGGCCTGTAAAACTGCCCTCTTCAAATTGGCTTTCGACTAAGGGGTTCATGCCTTGAGTTTTAGAAATTGAAATTTTGTTGATTTTACTGTATATTGGTTTTATGCTTTTATGTTTTTATGTTTATTGTATGGCTGCTGGTTGTATGCGCAGCATGTTTTTATTGTACAGTATGTTTGTAATCCGCCCCGAGCCCGCAGGGAGGAGCGGAATATAAGATCAAATAATAAATAAATAAAATAAATAAACTTGGACCCTCCAGGTGTTTTGGACTCCAACTCCCACAACAGCATATTGATATCGAGAACGAATTTGGAACCCCTTGCCCTGGAGACAGAGGCCGGCCAGATCCACCAAAGAGGATCCATTCACCCTGGCGTGAAAAGAAGCACGCAAAAAGAATTTTCCCTAAATTTTCCCAAATAAATCTCACCAAAGTTGAAGAAAAGCCACCGAGTTGATTATTTTGTTCCAACTGGAGCAGATGTCAAACTGAAATCATTTGCCAAAAGCCGACATAACACGCAAAGCAAAACAGTACAGTTTTATAGAAAAAACAGAGCTGTCAAATTCAAATTTCCCGCTCCCGCCCCCTTCACCAGCTCGACGCTGACTGGATGGAGTCATCAGCTGGTGGGGAGGTGCGGCCAGTTTGGCTGTGCCTCAGCCAATCAGCAAGCCAGTGCCGCTTCAGCCTCTCAGCCAATGGGAAGGAAGGAGGCGATCTGGTAATCGCTGACACTTGGACAAACACTTAGTTATTTAATCCAGTGTTTCCCAACCAGTGTGCCAGGGCACACTAGTGTGCCGTGAGCGATCATCAGGTGTGCCGTGGGAAATTGGAACCTCCAGGAGGAGGGGGGGTAGTCTAGTGTGTTTCTTAAGGTATAAAAACCCTAAGAAACATACCTCCATAAAGGCACAAAATTACAAACACCCACCCGTTGTCTACTTGGTCTCTCCCTCTCCATGCATTGGGAAGGCCCACCTCCTTTTATCCAAGTAGAGACCTCCTCTTGCCTCCTGGGGTCCTGTGTGGGAAGTTTGGCCCAGTTCTATCACTGGTGGGGCTCAGAATGCTCTTTAATTGTAGGCGAACTATAAATTCCAGCAACTACAACTCCCAAATGTCAAGGTCTATTTCCCCTGAACTCCATCTGCGTTCATATTTGGGCATATTGAGAATTCATGCCAAGTTTGGTCCTGATCCAACATTGTTTGAGTTCACAGTGCTCTCTGGATATAGGTGAACTACTACTCCAAAACTCAAGGTCAATGCCCACCAAACTCTTATAGTATTTTCTCTTGGTTATGGGAGTTCTGTGTGGGAAGTTTGTGTCTTTCTGCCATTCCTGCCAGGACATCTATGTTGAGTTCATCGAAACAGGCCCAGGTTTCACACTGAGTGTATAAATACATTTTAAAAACATATTAACTATGTGTATTACTGTGTCAGAGTGTCATTTTGTGTCATTTTGGTTGGTGGTGTGCCCCAGGATTTTGCAAATGTAAAAAGTGTGCCACGGCTCAAAAAAGGTTGGGAAACACTGATTTAATCCACTCATCATTTCCTCCCAGTTCATTATTTCCTGCTTGGACCGCCTCCTTCGCTCTCATTGGACGAGAGCCTGAAGCGATGCAGGCTTCCTGACTGGCTGAGGCGCTGCAAAGCCGGCCGCACCTCCCAGCCAGCTGATGACTCCTACCAATCAGCGTGAAGCCGGCAAAGGGGCGGGGAGTGGGAAGTTTGAACTTTGACAGCTCTGTTTTTCTATAAAGATGTAATTTATTGCCTTGCGCTTTATGTCAGCTTTTGGCAAATGCTCGCGGCTTGACATCCGCTCCAGCTGGAACGAAATAAACAACTCGGTGGCCTTTCTTCAACTTGGTGGGATTCTTATTTGGGGAAATTCAGGGAAAATTGGATTGGCCGCTTCCTATCTCGCCAGGGCTATATCGGATCCTCTTTGGTGGGTGCGACTGGTCTGCCTTCATGGCAAGACCCCCAAATTCTGCTCAATATCAAAGCCTTAGGTTTCCACATGGGGGTGAGATAGGGGATAGTTATGGGGGAAAGAGTGGGCAGAAATGGAAAAGACAACAAAAGAGAAACAAAACAGGGCTTGAGATGTAAAAAGATTATATTTATTATTTATTTATTTATTATTTCAAATTTACATACCACCATTCCCAGTGGCTCATGGTGGTTCACAAATACATACACAAACAATAATAACATCATAAAAAACAGATTAAAACACAGTACAACAGTTTAAAACTAATGCAGAAGGGAAATGACTAGGCCGAACCATTACAGACTGAACGCCTGCCGGAAGAGGTTGGTCTTACAAGCCCTTCGGAAGGAGGGCAGATCTGTTATAGCTCGAACCTCCTCAGGTAAGGCGTTCCATAGAATGGGCGCTGCCACCGAGAAGGCGCGCTGCCTCGTAGATGATAGCCGGCAGGTTCGGATAGATGGAATATCCAGGAGATTTTGGTCTTCAGACCGTAGTGATCTCTGGGAAGTCCTTCCCAGAGATCCTTCAAGTACGCTGGCCCCAGACCATGTAAGGCCTTAAAGGTTAACACCAACACTTTGAAGGCAATCCGCTACTCGATGGGAAGCCAGTGCAGACGCTGAAGGACTGGTGTGATGTGACATGTCGATGCCACTCCAGCCAGCAGTCAAGCAGCAGCATTCTGCACTAGCTTGAGTTTCCGGATCACCGACAAAGGAAGGCCAATGTAGAGGGCGTTACAGTAGTCTAGCCTCGAGAGGACCTTGGCCTGGATCACCATGGCTAGGTCGTTCTCGGAGAGGTTGGGTGCCAACCGCCTTGCCTGGCGCAGATGGAAAAATGCCGCTCTGCTCAACACGGAGACCTGAGTCTCCATTGTGAGCAGACGGTCCAATTGGACCCCCAGGCTTTTTACAAGGGACGACGGGCAAATTGCTTCGACGTCCATGACAGGCGGCTGGAGCTCTCACCCCCCGGACGACCCAGCCAAAGGATCTCCGTCTTCGACGGGTTCACCTTCAACCTGCTGGCCCGTAGCCACCCAGTCATGGCTTCGAGGCACCGATGGAAATAATCGGGTACAGAGTCCGGCTGACCTTCCATCCTCAGCACCAGCTGGGTGTCATCAGCGTACTGATGGCACTCCAAACCAAAACTACGCACCAGTTGAGCTAGTGGACGCATATAGATGTTAAATAATAGAGGGGAAAGGATGACCCCTTGGGGGACCCCGCATTCAATGGGGACCCTTTCCAAGACCACCTCTCCCCTCTCCACTCACTGTCCCCGATCTTGGTGTGTATGTCTTTTGGTGGAATATGTTTTTGTCCAGTATCAGCAAAGGTGAGTCAAAGATTATACAGGAAAGCAGGATGGGCGACGATCAGGCCCGGATTACCCATAAGGCCAACCTAGGCCATGGCCTAAGGGCGCAAGCCGAGGGGGGTGCAATTCACGGACCAAAAAAAACCCTCTCCATGGCCAGCCCTTGGGAATGGTGGGAGTTGAAGCACAAAGGCCCCGGAGGGAGGGAGGGCCGTGCCTGGTCTCAAGGCAGGACACGCAGGGCGAGGAGCAGCAGCAGCGGCTTCCCTCCCTTCCTCCCTCCCTCCTCCTTGCTACTCAGCCGGGGGCAGGGCCTCCCAGGGTGACATCACTCCCTCCCTCCTCCTCCGCCAGGCCCGCCTTCCTTGTTTGCTCCGTCGCCTCCCAGGGTGATGTCACTCCCTCCCTCCATCCATCCCTGGGAGGCGGGGAGTGGGCGGGGCCAGGAGTGAGTCCTCCGTGCTCGCCTCCTGGCCCCGCCTCTCGCCAGGGGTGGTCCTACTGGTAGGCAAAGGACGCCGCTGCATGGGGCGCCATTTTATTATTAATTATTAATTCAAACTTCTATCACCGCCACTCCCTGAGGGCTCGGAGCGGTTCACAAGTCTGGCATAACAAAACAGTAAACGACAAACAGACACTACAACATCAAAGAAAGAAAGAAGGGAGAAGGACAAAGATAGAGGGGAATGTGGCAATAGGGTGCCCAGATGGACCTAAGCAGGCACCACCTTGCCATTGAAAGAAGGAAGCCTGGGAGGTCTCAAGGAGATCTCTCGTAACTGGCCATCCGTGAGTCGGGTGGCCTGGCTTCCTCTGTCCAAAGGTCTGACAGGGGGAATCAGACCTGCTAAAGGAATGTCTTTCTCCGGCTTCGGACGTGTCCGGTGGAGCTCTCACCGCTTGAAACTCGAGCTCCAAAAAGTTCTGGATCGGAACAGTCTCCGGAACCTGGGCTCGAGTGGGGTGGGCCTCCTCTCTCTCAGGCAGTTGGCAGAAGATGTGGTGGGTCCAGGGGGTCGGCGGCCTCGATAGGGGGGCGACCCACACTGCTGGACCATGGTAGAGTCAAGGGGAGGGGATCTGCTGTTCCTTGGCTTCCGGCGCCGCTTCCTCTGATGACCATGTGGCTTCCGCTGCAAGATGCCTCCGGGGTTAGGGTCCCCCAAAGGCGGGCGCTTCCTCCTTGGGCCACTCCCTGGATTAGCCTCCCCTGATCTTGCCTCTCCCTGACCTGGTCTGTAGTTCTTCCTCCGTCCACTAGAGGGTGGCGGGACAAATTGTGACCTAGACGCAACTTTGGGGGCCGCTGGCAGTCGACAAGCTAGTCGCCGGGGCCACTCCCCGGGGACCCTCGCCAGAACCCCAGAGACATCCAGCACCTCCTTCGGGGGTCCCGGCAGCCGCGGCTGCCCCAACCCGTCAGTCAAAGGGGGAGTGGACAAGATCTTCGGGGTGGGCAGGGAAGGGGAAGGCAGGGCTAGAGACGCCGAGCAACCCGGGCTCGGTGCCATGTTGATGCAGGCGGCCCACGCCCCTCCCATCAGGACCGGGGGGCACAGTGCTCCAGAGTCCTCCCTGGGCCCCCCCACCGCCCCCCCGCCCCTCCATCCGCAGCAACCCCCCCCCCCCCGCGGAACCCTCTCTGCCACTAGAAGCGGGCGATCTCCCCCAACAGGCAACAGCGGCCTCTCCGAGGTCAGGATCCCCCACGCGCCGATCTCTCAGGCCTCCACTCGCCTCTCCACCGCTCGCCCCCCTGGGTCCAGCGGGCCTGGGTGCAGCGAACCTGGGCCTGGGAACGGGTCTGGATGTCGCAATCCCAGAGGCTCGGCAGCAGTCGCTTCCCCCAGCGAGTCAGGGTGCGGTGGGCTCGGCATTCCAACGGTCGGGGGCTCCCCGTCGTGGAAGTCATGGCAGCAGGGGCCATCCCCACAGCGGAGGGACGCCAGCGTCTTCCCCAGCTCTCTCACCTCCTCTAGCCGGGTGGCCAGCTGTTCAACGAGCCGGCTGAAGTCGCAGAGGAGGTGAGTGAGACCGGTCACCTCGTCCCAGATGGTGCTGGGGAAGTAATCTCCTATTCCTTCCTGGGTGGTGTGAGGAATGGAGACCTCCACTTCTTCCATGTCGGTCCAAAAATCAGGGGGCCAAAATGGGCAGAACTCCGGTGCCTCCAAAGGCTCAAAGGCCTTCGCTGAGTCCATGGCACCCACAGTGCTCGCAGGTGTACTGGCCCTCAGGGCCGGCTCTCTAGCGGCCTCCAAAAGGGTCTCGACCTCGGTTTGGAGGGTCTCCAGGACAACCGAAGGGCTCGCTGTTGTCGCTTGGGGATTCACCCCAAACCCCTGCAGTCTCAGACCCCTGTATGGGGTAGCTGGCAACTCGTATGCAGCAGCTTCCTGGCAGAGGATCAGAGATCTCTTGCGAAGCTCGGCGTTCATGCACCCGCTCAGCGCTGCCAACTTTGCAATGCCATCTGGGTAAAGGGTGCATTCCCCCGTCTGCCAGACAGCCTTCGGCCGATGTTCCGCTTTTGGGCCTTGTTCACTCCGATGCCACGCCCCACTCCCTGCTGTGTCTGCTGGTGCTGCTGGCCTTGGAGGTGGGCGCTGGCGAGAATGCAAAGGCAATCAAACCGTAAGGGGAGAATTGCTGGAAAACATGCAATACACGGAGTGTAGAGAATAATCAAATAAACCAATAGTAAAGAGATTCACAAAGTGTTAATACACAAGGCTTAAGGAAGCATACATTAATAAGATACAATACGAATTAAAGAGTGCGCCCGCTCTGGGCTCCTACCCCATACGCTTAGTAGCGTTACTTAAAGTCCAGAAGTATCGAGTTCGAGGAAAAAGTTCAGGGGTTCACAATAATAGACAGGCTTTCCAGGTAAGTATATGAGGGGAGGATCGACAAGGGGCCCAACTACTCCTCGGAGACCCAGCCGCTACCTCTACGCATCCGCATCTCAGACGTGCGAATCACCTGGGCTCCGGTCAGCAAACAACTCTACATTAACACTGCTCCCTGGATTTCCATCACGGCTTGCTTGCCAACCCGCTCTTTGGCTACGACACGGCCCCGTGGGCCCCTTGTCGATCCTCCCCTCATATACTTACCTGGAAAGCCTGTCTATTATTGTGAACCCCTGAACTTTTTCCTCGAACTCGATACTTCTGGACTTTAAGTAATGCTACTAAGCGTATGGGGTAGGAGCCCAGAGCGGGCGCACTCTTTAATTCGTATTGTATCTTATTAATGTATGCTTCCTTAAGCCTTGTGTATTAACACTTTGTGAATCTCTTTACTATTGGTTTATTTGAGAATGCAAAGGCAGCCTCCTCCTCACCGGTCCCGGCCCCGTCTTCCTCCTGGGCGGGCGTGACTCCGCGGACTTGGCCAATAGGAAGTCCACGGAGGGGGGTTCTCCCTGAGCCACGGATTGCAACCAAGGAGGAGGAGGAGCAGCGACCCTAAAGGAGACGGAAACGGGTGGGTGTCTCGCTCTCTATCTTCAGGGAGCCCCCGCCCTCCAAAGGAAGGAAGGAAGGCCCCCCAGGCCTCTCCCCACTACTCTCCCTCCCTGGGGCGCAGGGATCCTAATCAGCCCCGGCAGGTGGCCCCACCCCACCACCGCCCCCAAACCCCCGGGCGAGGAAGGAAGGAAGGAAAGGCAGGCGCGACTTGGGCCCCATCTCCCTTCCCGGATCCCAAACAACAACTTTCAGTGTCAGTAGTAGAGGGGGCGTAATTCCAAAGTGTGGCCTAGGGCACAAAAAGTTGTTAATCCGGGCCTGGCGACGATGCTTCATGGAGCAACTCCGGTGACCTGCAAAACGGAGAGAAGAATCCCGTACTTCGTCATCTGACGCATCCTTTAAGCAAGGCTATGAATTCAGCATTAAAGGCCTAAGAGTGTTCTTTCTTGCGGTGACATTTCCTCCGCAGCCTCCATTTCCACATCCAGGCCAAACTTCCCCATCCAAGGTAGCGGGAGGGGGGGGACCTCCGATTGCGATCGATGTTAATTGCAAGGGCTGCTGCTCCGCGTTGTCGAGGAAAGGGGCTGATAAGGGGATAAAGGTTATCTTGACTCACATACAGAGATCTAAATAGAGAAACAGAGCAGGGGAGAGAAGAGGTGTGTTATCTCCAGGCTTCATTAGGCAGGGGAGCAAGGGAAGGGCCTTCCGCGGGGACCGGCTAATCTCTCCTCCTTTATCCGGACTCTTCTACCATGATCTTATCAAGAGCCGCAGGAGCAAGAGAGTTGGCTGCAAGAATAGCTGGGCACATAATAGGAGCAACGAGGCTTCCTGAGACTTTTGAATAGAGCTTCCAGTGTGGTCGAGTGCTTTCAGCATTGGACTACAACTTTGAGAGCATCCGCACTGGATAATTAATACTGTGGCCCAATGCTATGGGACGCTGGGAGTTGTAGGTTCACAAGGTCTTTAGCCTTCTCTGCTAAAGAGGGTTGAGGCCTCACCAAACTTACAGCTCTTGTCAGGGGCGGTCTAAGGTAATTTTAAATGGTAGGCGAACATTATTTTGGTGCCCCCCCATGCAAAACAAATATACAATTATAATATCACAATACCATTAGTAGTATTATATTGTATCAATGTATATACAATATATTATACCATACTCATACCATATTATATCATAATTATATTATACTACATTACAATATAATTATATTAAAATTTATTGACATTATAATACAATGTAACATTCTATTATATTATTATTATAAAATAATAAAATTATTTATTTAAATAAAATTATCCTCTACTAAATATTTTCATGACTCCTATAAAACTCAAATAACCCAAAATAAAGTAAAATAAAATATTATATATTACTATTTTGTACAATACCACTATACTGCAATATTGTTTGTAATATTAGATGTAATATAAAATATATCATTATTCTATTGTTATATTGTATTTTTATTATATTGTATGACAATATTAAGCAGAACTGTATAATAATCAACAAGAAATGCAATGTAAATGCATCAAAATCAGAATATATGACCTATCACCCGACTCATAATTCATAGGAGTCTCCCATAAGTCAAAATTAGGATCCCAATGTAAATGTAAATAGAAAAACAGCCAAAATGTTCAAATGAGGTCGAATACAGGCAGCGCGGCCTGGTCAAACTTGGGCCCTCCCTCCCTCTAGGTGTTTTGGACTCCAACTCCCACAACTCCTCATAGCCTCAGGCCCCTCAGGTCTAGACAGAAATAGAGCCGAAGAACGGAAGGAGGGAGAGAAGAGGTCACAGAGGAGGAGGAGGAGAGACCTTCATTCATTCCTTCACTTACACTTCCTTCACTGATTCTTTTCTCCTTCCCTGCAAATGCGCGTGTGGCGGAGACAAAGGGAGAGGGGGAAGCACTCCCTGCCTGCCCGATAGGGAGTGCTTTGCTTACAGGCTTCTGCGCAAGGGAGCTACTGGGCATGCGCGGAGATTTTCGCAGATGTGCAGTTGCTCCTGCGCTCAACTTCAGCTCTGGAGCAACTGCGCCTGCGCAAAAACCTCCGCGCATGTCCAGAAGCGGCGTCGGAGCACACAAGGCCGGGGCCCAAAAGCAGGCAGCTGCGGTGCTGTCTGAGGAACATCAGCAGGGCCAGGATGGCGCCCCATGCGGCCAGGATGGCGCCCCCTTCCCAGGTGGCGCCCTAGGCGGCCGCCTACTTGGCCTACCTTGTAGGACCGCCCCTGGCTCTTGTAATTCCACCATATTGAGCCATGGCAGTTCAGTTGGTAGGAGCTGAACAGACTGCAGAGGCTGAGGAGAAGGGTAAACCACAGGCCACCTACTGCAATGCAACACGAGCCCTGTGACAGGCACAATGGAGGACCTCCTTCTAGCAACACCAGAGGTATTCCAAGTGGTCAGCTACTGGTCAAAGGACATTTAATAGGTTGCCAAGTTTTCAAACTTTCTGTGTGTGTGTTTTAATACAATACAACTGTTTGGTTCGTTCCTAATATGATAAATAAAAGTCCTGTGAGAGCTGTTCAGTGGTGGAACTCCCTGCCTCAGAGTTTGGTGGAGGCTCTTTCTTTGGAGGCTTTTAAACAGAGACTGGATGGCCAGCTGTCAGGGATGCTTTGAATATGATTTTCCTGCTACTTATCAGGGCGTTGGACTGGATGGCCCACGAGGTCTCTTCCAACTCTAGGATTATATGGTGTCAAACTGCATTCATTCTTCAGTGCATATCCTCTGGAGACCAGGTTTCAAATCCTCACTCAATCATTGAAAGTAAAACCCTAAAGTGAAACCCACCAGGTGACCCGTCAATGAGGTCCATCACTCATTGGAATACCATAAGTTGAGGATCAAATTGCAGGGATATATATTTTATAGTATCCCAATGAGTGATAGACGTCATTGACAGGTCACCTGGTGGGTTTCACTTTCAATGATTGAGTGAGGATATATCTATATATACTGTATAAAAAGATAAGTGGCGTGTTTAGGGGCTTATAGACGGCAAAACCGCTGAACCCACAAACACCAAATCAGGCTACACAAACCCCCACACCACAAGGTATGTTTACCACCTGGAAAATTCCCCCAAAACTCAAACAAAACCATCAAAAACCCCAAAAAACCTGGGGAACTACAATTCCCATGATCCCCTGCACCAAAGCTGTACGGCGCATGCGTGGACATACTGGGCCCTTCGCCCCCTCCCCCCACAGAGAACAGCACAGACAAAAACACCAAATAGCAGTTGGCCGACAAGGACAGAAAACGGAAGGATAGCACGAAGGACGGGAGGGAGGGACAGGAGGAGAAAACACGAGAAGGAAAGACGGAGGGGAAGGAAGGTAGGATGGATGGGTGGGTGGAAGGAAGGACAGAGGAGAAATGAAGGATAGAGGGAAGGAAGGAGGGGAGGAGAAAGGAAGGAAGGATAGCAGGGAGGGAGAGGAGGAGAAAGGAATGGAAGGATAGAAGGAGGGAAGAAGGAAGGTCAGATGGATGGAAGGAAGGAGGGGAGGATAAAGGAAGGAAAAAGGAAGGATAGAAGCAAGGGACGGATGAAGGTAATTTTAAATGGTAAGCAAACATTATTTTTGCCCCAAATTGCTTGATAACAACAGGTATAAGCAGGGCCGGACTAAGGTAATTTAAAATGGTAAGCGAACATTATTTTGGCGCCCCCTCGCTCTCCGGCCTCATGGAGCGTGCGCATGCATGCCGGGCGCGCATGCGCTAGGCCAGCTAGTTCTGCGCATGCACCATTGCTGCGGAGGGACTCCAGATGGACCGAGATACCAATCGCCCTAAGTGAGGCCAAAAAGGAGGAACTTTTTCGGGTGCTTACTTTGCCTAATGGTAAATCCGCCCCTGGATAGAAGGGAGGGAGGGGAGGAGAAAGGAAGGGGAGGACACAAGGAAGGAAGGTAGGATGGATGGAAGGAGGGGAGGGGAAAGGAAAGGAAGGAAAAGGAAGGCTAGAGGGAAGGAAGGAGAGGAGGGAGGGAGGACAAAGGAAGGAAAAAGGAAGGATAGCAGTAAGGGAGGGAGGAGAGGAGGAAAGAACGGAAGGATTCAAGGAGGGAAGGAAGGTAGTATAGATGGAAGGAAGGAAGGAAGGGAATACTATTTCATTTTCTTCCCTTCCCTTCCTTCTTTGCCTCTTTCCTGCCTTTCCTGTCCACCAGACTACGCCACAGCAACGCAATTTTCCAGGTGGTAAACATACCTTGTGGTGTGGGGGGTTGTGTAGCCTAATTTGGTGTTTGTGGGTTCAGCGGTTTTGCTGTCTATAAGCCCCTATATATATACCAGGCATGGTTTAGAATCCTAAAATGGCGATTCTTAAATCAAATGGGGGGGGGGGGGGGATTTTTTTTTGATTAGTAAAAGAAAGACTTAAAAAAATTTTCCCAAAAATTTCGGAAATGTAACTTAAGTACTAACGAAATTTGTTAGTAATTCGTATGCCAGAACATGTGCATTCCAGATGGTTTTGGCCTACAACTCCCAGAAATCCTAACAGCTGGTAAATTGGCTGGGATTTCTGGGAGTTATAGGCCAAAACTTGAATAAACCACACTGAATTCTAGATGGGACTCTCCAAATAGGAAGGAGGGGGGAAGGAGGAAGGGAGGGAGGGAGGGGGTTTTCTATTCTTGGAAGCAGCAAAAGAAAAGGAGGAGGAGCCCCCCCCCTCGCTCCTCACTGCCTCTCTCTCACCCGATTCTGAGGGAGCGAGGGCCCAAGTTTGCCCAGGCTGAGAGGAAAAGGAAGAGGCCTGAGGCTGTGAGGAATGGTGGGAGTTGAAGTCCAAAACACGTACCTGGAGGGCTGAAGCTGGTCCCGCGATGGGACAAGGCAGAGCAATGGGGAAGAGAAGCATCTGAGAGAGCGCAGGGAGTGAGAGGTGGTGAAGCGCGCGCGCGTGTGTGTGTAAAGCAGGCCTCTGCGATGGGGCATGCATGGCAGCAGAGCAACGGGGAAGAGAAGGAGGGGGGGGGAAAGCCTGGAGAGAGAGGAGGAGAAGCGCACGCGTGTGTGTGTGTGTGTGAAGCAGGCCCCTGCGATGGGGCATGCATGGCAGCAGAGCAACGGGAAGAGAAGGCGGGGGGGAAGCCTGGAGAGAGAGGAGGAGAAGCGCGCGCGTGTGTGTGTGTGTGTGAAGCAGGCCCCTGCGATGGGGCATGCATGGCAGCAGAGCAACGGGGAAGAGAAGGGGGAAGCCTGGAGGACTACACTTTCCAGAATGCATTGCCTAGCCTACCTAGCAGCAGCGTCACTTCCAGTTCCCCATAGAAATGCGGGAAAAAGAAGAAGCTGAATGAAGGCGGGAAGGAAATGAGGGGGAGAAGACAGGGAGAAGTGAGTAGTACAATAATTAATTAATTAATACTTAAGAATTTCTTACGATCATAACGCAAATTGTTGGCCTCAAGGACCGTAAAGGAAGTCTACTTCCGGGATCGCGGCAGCGATCCGTAAAACCTCAAAAGTCCCATTACATACGAATCTCTTACGAATCCTTTTAATTTCCGTTTCATTTTTCTCATGCCTAATATATAGATATATCCTCACTCAATCATTGAATGTGAAACCCACCAGGTGACCTGTCAATGACGTCTATCACTCATTGGGATACTATAAAATGTAGTCCAAAGAAGGAACTTTTCTATATATATACTAGCTGTACCCAGCCACGCGTTGCTGTGTTGCAGAATACGCCCAAATCTTCAAAGGTGCAGATGATACTGGTGCTGCACACACACACACACACACACACACACACACACACACACACACACACACTAATATAGATAGATAGATGGTTTTTCTCTGTTTTGAAGATTTTAGAAGATGTGCTCGGAGCTTCCCTGATGTGAACTTTTCCCACTTACTGCTCGATCAGAGAGTTGTTGTTACCTCAATTTAACCAGCATTTTGCATCACGACAAGCAGATGTTTGGAGAGGGAAGGGTCAACAACAAAAGGAAACATTAAAAAAAATTTTTGCTGCAAATATGTCCATGGCTTCAGGGCCAGAAGAGGAAAACAGGCTAATAAATCCCTATCAACCGCAAGAGGAAGAGCAAGAGAAAATTAAAATAGACGAGGCATCATAAATGATGGCAATGAGCACCCCCCCCACCCCCACCCCAGAAAAAGCCAATCCAAGCATAATGGCGGATCGGGAGATGCTCAAAGCTGGATCCGGATAGCAATAAATCCATTTTAATGCCACAGCCCACAATTTGGAAGCGAGGAGGGCCGGGCGGGCGGACTAAATAACGGAAAAGACTCAAATCCCCTGCTGAGCGCACTGATGATACACCCAACAGAGGAGGTGCAATGTCCAGACAGAAAGCAAAAGAGAGGCATTACCTCTATTCCATGCTGGGCCGGGGCTTGGAGGGATTAGCAGGGAAACCGTCCAAGAGGCAGACAATGCGCGGCAGAGACAGGTAGCACACAGGTGCAGTGAGGACGCCCTTGGAAACAAAGAAGAAAGACGCTGGGGGGGGGGGTATTATTTATATACTGTGTCAGGAGCAAACCAACAGTTGTAGTGCATTGAAAACACAAAACAAAAAAGAAACACAAAGTTTGCAAACTTGGCATTCTATTAGATGTCCTTCGACCAGTAGCTGGCCGCTTGGAGTGCCTCTGGTGTTGCTCTAAAAGGTCCTCCCTGTGCATGTGGCAGGGCTCAGGTTGCATTGCAGTAGGTGGTCTGTGGTTTGCTTTTCTCCACATTCGCATGTCGTGGACTCGACTTTGTGGTTCCATTTCTTAAGGTTGGCTCTGCACCTCGTGGTGCCAGAGCCAGGCCCGAATTAAGATCTTCGGCTGCCCGAGGCCAAGACGCCCTGTGCCCCCCCGAAAGCCCACGCCCCAGGGCGCTGCTAGCGCATGTGCGGCAGCAGCCCCGGGCATGTGGCTTCCGTGCCGCCGCCTCCTCCCGTAACCGGAAGGAGGGCCCGAGGAGGTGGTCGGAAGCCACGCGGCACCTCGCGCCTTCCCTTCCTCCTCTTCCCGCCCTCCTTTCGGTCACGGGGGGTGGAGGAGGCGGCGGACGGAAGCCCCACGGTGCCACGCGCCTTCTGTCCACCTCCTCCTGGCTCCTCCCGCGACCAAAAGGAAGGCGCGAGGAGGAAGGGAATGGCGCCCACCCCTTGCCTGGGCCGCCCCCTTGCAAAGGAAGGAGGCGGCCAGGAGGAGGAGGAGGAAGGGAAGCCCGCGTCCTCCTCCTGGCCGCCTCCTCCTCCTGGTCACTTCCTTCCCTTGCTCTCTGGATATAGGTGAACTACAACTCCAAAACTCAAGGTCAATGCCCACCAAACTCTTATAGTATTGGTGGAGTTCAAAT
>JARBWK010001721.1:0-17654 GCA_030556195.1 Anolis apletophallus | reverse complement strand
CTCGGCTCCTCCCCTCTGCTCTGAGCCACTCCCAGGCAGCTCTCTCTCACACACACTCCCTGAGAAGGATCCAAGCCACTCCCCCTTTCTTGGCTATCCTGTTTTACCATGGATGCCAAACTGCTATGCTGGACTCGGCCTAGCATAAAATGGGTGAGTCCTCACACTCGTCATTCTTAATGTCAATATAACAAGCAAGGCCTAAATACCTAAATACCTAAAAATCACAAAATCCTTCTTGAGCTCATTTAGCTCAGGGAACTAACTAGGTTAGTTAGTTGAAGACTACTCACGTCTAGTTTTGATATTAGAGTGAGAGGGAGTTTAGAGAGACGAGTTTCGAACAGTCCAGTTTTGTAACTAAGTTAAGAAAGCAATCTCTATTAACCAATACGCTCTAGAACCATTTTATATAACCGTTACGCATTTGTGCCTCTCGAGACCTGTTTGTTAACTTAATAAACATCGTTTTTGTTAACTTTACAAGAAAGCTTTCAGCGTGCCTCATTACGTCAGTGTGTGCCAGTTCCAGCCTTCCCACATTCCCAGTCAAAGGGGAAAGATTTTACCTCAGCAAACCTCTTCGTTTATTTGTAGATGTGGAGCCTAGCTTGACTATTATTTTAAAAGAAATCCTAAAACTCATTTGTTTAGGTTGGTGGCAGCATCCTAGTAGTTAAAGCCTCTTAGTTTTATAGCCCAGGTCGTCACAACGAGCCTCTCAAATATAGAATATAACTTTTAATGCAAAACTAGCATGGTTGCACAGGTATTCAAATCCAGGCTTTAAGCAATGTTCAAAACCCTAGGCCTGGACTGATGAATTGGCAGTTTAGTTTTCTTCCACTTCTGACATTTCTAAAAAATATTTTAAAAATTCTACTCTGGATATGAATAAGTTATTAATTTTCAGCATTAGTAGTTCATATTACTTTAATTGTATTTTAATTGATCAGCTGGAGAAAAATAAACAGCTTGTGCAACAATCCATGTGCCAAGCATAGTCATTTCAAGTTAATGCCAAACCACCCTCTTGCATCCACATAAGGACTTAAATGCAGGTGCTAGTGCCACCTTAAGAAGAAAGTGTGGGGATTAATGAAATGTTTGGGATGCAAATCCTAACTTACAATTGGATTCATGCAAATGGAACATGGTGTGGCCAAAAAAATGAGCAAATCCAAGTAGGCTACCAGATATAGTAGATTAATATTAAACAAAGATTAAATTAGTACTTCTCAATAGACTGATGTTTAAGCATTCATAGGGCTGCTGTTGCTACTGGAGATGAACTTGAGCTGACTCTGGTAAAAAAAATTAAAATACTGCATCATGAAATATTTTGCTTAGATTTTAAATGAAAAGAGATTTAATAGAGAGAAGTTATGAAAAGTACATTTATACTTTTTTTTAAAAAAAAAGGAATAGCTTCCAAAAAACAGATTGCAGTAATATTTTATTTTCAGCCATGCATTTTGTGAAAGGCTACGTTTGAAAAGGGAAGATGGAAGAACGGGAAGTTTCCTGTGGGCAAAATGGAACATTGCTGTCTCCCAGAAATGTTAATGGGAAAGTCTATTCCACAATTACATAGAAACTTTTGAAGTTAAACCTGTCAGTGTGTGATTTTCAAATGATTCTGCAATTCAACCATTGTAGAAGATGCTGTTTTGTGTAAGCAGGCATTTACAGGGTTAAAACAGCACAAGTGGTGTCCAGCACGGTTTTGACCTTCAGCTGTGTAAACATACTGATAAGGGAGACGCTGAGCTTTTTGAGTCAGTCACCATGCTGATTCCTCTGTGAGATGCAGGCTGCTGAATTGCTCTGTGTGAGAATACTTTACTTTGCTCACCTAATCAATAAAAGAACTTTCTAAGTTCAGACCTGGCTTCGCTTCATCACTGGCGCGTGGACAAAAGGGTTATGGGCCCAGCACGCTTCCGCTGCGCCAGAGTTCGGACTGCTGCCCGTAACGGAATGAAGAAGTGCCTGGAAAGCTGTGCGGAGGTGAGAGATTGATGGATGGCTGGAGTAGCCAAAGCTCACCAATTCAAGCCAGTGAAGCAAGCCTGAGAGAAGATGATGAATAAAAAGTGAGTAAAAGCAAACAGACGCTCTGCCCGGGTTCTTTATAAAGGAGGCTGCATTTCATCATTAAGGTGACTGTCAGAAAGCCAAACAGACGTGGCTAGACGTAATCTCGGGGGGCGAGAGTCACACAGAAGGAAGTGCATATTAATCTTCTGGAACTTTGTGTTGTTCCTGTGTATTCAGTGTTTGACCCAAGAAGGGGGCAGAGCGGAGAGGAAAGGAGAGCAGCATGGCTGGAATTAACCCAACTAGTATGATTGAGAAGTTAAATGATACTAACTACTCTGAATGGGCTGTGTTTATGGGCTGCAGAAAACGATACTTGGGACGGAGGCTGATGCAGGAAAGAATTTACAAGGCAAGTCTACTATGATCCTTTGCCTGACTCCTGACCAGCTGGTTCATGTCCAAGGATTGCAGACAGCCAAAGAAGTTTGGGACGCGTTGCGGTCTGTGCATCAAAGAGAGAGCACCTTAAGTAAAATGATTTGGAGCAAGAGATTGTATGGTGCAAAACTATCAGAGGAAGGAGATGTTAAGCAGCACATAGACATGATGAAGAAACTATTTGTGGAGTGTCGAGTGAGAGGTGTGGAGATCACTGATGAAAATCGAGCCTACATCATGTTATCTAGTATGCCATCGAGTTGGGATTTTCTGCTGCATTCTCTACAGTCTGTGAGACCCCAGGATTTGTCATTGGATTTGGTTACTAGCAGAGTTCTGGAGGAGTTGGACAGACGGCGTTTTGAGAAGGAGCAAGGCAGATGCTGCAAACCTGAGGAGGCACGTTTTCCACAGGAGATGGAGGAGGAAGATTACCATGAGGCGCCGACCTTGGCTGCTGCACACATAGTCAAAACACGGTGGCGGTGTTTCGGTGCAAAAGAGTCGGGCACCTGTTAAGGAACTGCACAGCAGTAAATAGGCAACAGCCCGGAGGGGGCGCCAGAGGAGCGGGACGTGCGCGTGGGGGAGGCCGTGCTGATGGGACTACAACCACCACACCCAGAATCCTGATTGCTGATGCAGAGACTAGTAGATACAATAAAGTAAAGTGGGTTTTAGATTCGGGAGCAGCCCACCACATTGTGAACAATATTGGTTTGTTGAAGAATGTTCAATCAACCCAGGGTTCGAATTTGACCCTTGCAGATGGATCAGCGAGAGAGTTTTCAAATTATGGAATTTGTTATATTTCTTGTTTACAAGTGAATTGGGAAGATGTTTTGTTTGTACCTGGGATCAAAACCAATTTGTTGAGTGTTGCCACATTAACTGAACATGATTTCAAAGTAGTGTTTAAAGGCATTTACTGTTTTGTGTATAATGCAGAAAGGAGATTGGTTGGCAAGGGGGTGAGAAGAAACAAATTATATGAGATGTTTGAAAAAATCAATGAAAACAGAGATGAGAATGTAGAAGTTTGTTGTGTAAGTAGCCAGATACAGCACGACAGATGTATACACCAGTTACACAGAATTTTGGGTCATGCTGATATGGAAATTCTTAAGAAAACATTTAATATGGATCCTAATTTTCAGTTAGAGAGCTGTAACATTGAATTAGATTGCTCTGTTTGTGCATCTGTGAAAAGGACACCCATCAAAGTCCACAAGAGAAGTAAAATAAGGGCAAATGATTTGTTTGAGAAAGCACAGATGTATGTTGCTGGACCTTTTGAAGTGAGTTGGGGAAGTTCTAAATATTCTTTGATTTTTGTTGATCGATTTACCAGGTATGGGTTCATTTATTTTTGAAAGATGTACCAGAAATAGTGGACAAGACCAGGAGATGGTTAGACATGGTTGAGGGGGTATATCAAAAGAAAATAAGCACATTGTTTGTAGATGAGGGGGTAGAAGCATGTACCTCAGAAATGAAACAACTTCTAAGTTCAAGAGATATAGAATTTGTGAGAACTGAAGAACTCAAGGGAGAAGAGGGTATCGCACAGACACGAATGAGAATACTTCAAAAAATGGAAGCTTGCGTCTTAAAAGATGGTCAATTGGGTGACAAGCTTTGGGGCGAAGTTTTGTCTACGTGTAACTATATTGTAAATAGGTTGTGGGATGTTGGTCTTGATGATGTACCATTCTGTAAGATGTATGGCAGGATGCCTGGTTACTGACATATGGGCATCATATGGCAATTTGCCAACGTTCTGATACCCACAAAAGAGAGAAAGAAAAATGAGTCCAAGTTCAGGCATTTGATACTACTGGGGTATCAGAGAGGAGGTTACCGGTTTCTAGAAATACCACACACAATTAGATTTTCAAGATTGGCATATTTTGAAAAACCTAAAGATTGGAAGCTTTTGCACCTTAACTTTGGAGAATTGTATGTGTTTCCAAAAGTTAGAGAAAATGTAAGTGGGCATCCAGTACTGTTAGTCAACAAGAACAGGTGGTGAAAGGGGAAACTAGAACTCCCAATAAACAGTATGGACAGGAAGGCGCAAGGCCAAAACAAAAGGAAGTGATTAGAAGAATAAAACAAAATAAACCAGAATCCACCACACCAAAACAAAAGGAGGTGATTAGGAGAATAAAACAGGACAAACAAGAATCCATCACACCAAAGGAGAAAGAAGTGATTAAGAGAGTGAAACAGGAGCCAGAAGAAGAAGAAGTAATAATAGAAACAGTCATTGCAGGAGGAGTAGAACGAAAAGCTCTGGTGATTCCTTGTTTGGCACAGAGAAATAAAGGGATAGTAAACAGATCATTAATTAGAGAGAAAAAGGAAGATTCCTGAGTGCTTGAGGAATACATGTGTTGCTATGTACCTAAGGTTATTCATATGTGTGTGATTTATGTGTAAAGATTTAATATTTGCTTAGGAATGCGTTATATGGTGATGGATGTCCACACGTAGAATGAGTATGTTTAGGATTGATAGTATTTGTGAATAGACAGAAAGATTTGAAATTCAAAAGGGGGATTGTCAGTGTGTGATTTTCAAATGATTCTGCAATTCAACCATTGTATAAGATGCGGTGTTGTGTAACCAGGCATTTACAGGGTTAAAACAGCACAAGTGGTGTCCAGCACTGTTTTGACCTTCAGCTGTGTAAACATACTGATAAGGGAGACGCTGAGCTGCTTGAGTCAGTCGCCATGCTAATCCCGGCTGCTGAATTGCTCTGTGTGAGAATGCTTTACTTTGCTCACCTAATCAATAAAAGAACTTTCTAAGTTCAGACCTGGCTTCGCTTCATCACTGGCGCGCGGACAAAACCTGTTTAGACTTGATGTCAAAAACACAGAGAGAACTAGATAGATGAAAATGATGGAAAAGAAGACTTATTACTGGCTAAAGAATTTATTTATTTATTTCCACCATTTCTACCCCGCATCTTCTCAACCCCCAAGGGAGGGGGGACTCAGAGCAGCCTCACAATGGCAACAATTCAATGCCCAAAACACAGTAAGCATATAATAGAAACCACAACAGTCAAAAATTTAAAATACATTAAATACAGTTAATATTAAATACATTAAAATATAATTAGCATTAAAATATATCAAATACATTCACATAGGTTAAAAACAGTATTCCGTCCATAACAGAAGCCTTAGGTCATGTCCACCTGTTTGCCATTTCAATCCCATCTAAAGTGCTGTATCGTGCTAATGTGCAAACGCCTGGTCCCATAACCAGGATTTCACTTTTTTCCTGAATGTCAGGAGGGATGAGGTGGATCGTATATCAATAGGGAGCGCATTCCACAGATGGGGAGCCACCACCGAGAAGGCCCTATCTCTCGTCCCCACCAACCGCATTTGAGAAGTAGGCGGGAGCGAGAGCAGGGCCTCCCCGGATGATCTTAAATTACGAAGTGGGACGTAGCGGCTGATGTGTTCGGACAAGTAAGCTGAGCCAGAACCGTATAGAGCTTTAAAGATCAAAACCAGCACTTTGAATTGAGCCCGGAAGTGGACAGGCAGCCAGTGGAGCTGACACAACAGGGGGGGCAGTATGCTCCCTGTATGTAGCTCCTGTTAGTAGTCTGGCTGCCACCCGCTGGACTAATTGCAATTTCTGAACTGTCTTCAAAGGCAGCCCCACATAGAGTGCATTGCAGTAATCTATTCGGGATGTGACCAGAGCGTGGACGACCATAGCCAGATCAGACTTCCCAAGGTACGGGCGCAGCTGGCCGAAAACAATACATCCTCATTCCCCCAAAAGCTCTTTAACTCTTCTAACTCACATGGGCCCCATCTACACTGCCATATACTGCTCTTTGAAACCGCAGTTTAGATAGGGGTATGTTCTCCTGAGGGTTCCTGGAATTTAGCCAGAAGGGAGATCAGCATGTAATAGTTGAGAGCAAATTTACCGCTTAGTCAACCAACAGTCAAAGGCATTAGGCTGAATCTAATTATCCCTAAGGAATCCCATCTCCTGCTCTTCACTTACAATGCATTGCCATGTTTTCTCAAGTTACACTTTAATCATCTTTACATTTTGGCTTCATGCCTAACCAACATCCTGACCCATGCAAATAAATCTACCACATTTCACAGGCATCTTTGGTCACATCTACACTGACGCTGTAATGCAGTTTTGGTGGAACCAGTTTTACAGTGTGGGTTATTAGACAGACAGGTCGGTAACAAATTTGAAGCCAGCAAAGTGATTATAGTAATGACTGAACCTGGCCCCAAACCCTTTTCCCAATTTCCTGGCACTCCATTGGCCTGAGATTATGAAAAAAAAGAAAGTGCCATTTAGGAGTGAAGGCAATCCCTGACTCCTACTAGCCAGCCCAGATCAGGCATTCCACATTTGGAATTCTCCAATGCATTCTCCAATGCATTTTGCATAGTTGATTTTGCTCTTGGACCTGGGACACATTGGAACCTGCTGCAGCACACTAAAGAGCTTAACTTGGACTTTCTGCACACTTGCTAATCCCTGAGAGCTTTTCTTTGGTTTTCGTTTTTCTTCCAGCTCGCCTTCCATGTGTAGGTCCTAGTGGTATGCACCCCCCTGCTAGAAGCAATTCTCATCCCAGGTGTTTTAATTGTTGCTTATTGTGATATTTTAATGATGTTTTTATGCTCTGTTTTTATTTTGTTTGCTGTTTTATCCTGTGATTTTTTTCCTTAGTGTTGTGAGCCGCTCCGAGCCCGCCGGGAGTGGCGGCATAGAAGCCGAACAATAAATAAATAAATAAATAAATAAATTCCTAAAGCAATTAACCATGTACATGAACCCAGGGTGTACAATTGGATAAAAAGCAAGGAAGTTGCCAGTATGTTTATTAGGCATGTTTTAGAACCCAAAAATGGCGATTCTAAAATCAAATGGGGGGGGGGGGTATTTTTTTGATTAGTAATAGAAACACTTACAAAAAAAATTTCAAAAATTTCTAAAATGTAACGTAATTACTAACAAAATACGTTAGTAGTTCGTATGCCAGCGCATGCGCATTCAGATGAGTTTGGCCTACAACTCCCAGAAATCCTAACAGCTGGTAAATTGGCTGGGATTTCTGGGAGTTGTAGGCCAAAACTTGAATAAATCACACTGAATTCTAGATGGGACTCTCCAAATAGGAAGGAGGGAGGGAAGGAGGGAGGGGGGGTATTCTATTCTTGGAAGCAGCAAAAGAAAAGGAGGAGGAGCCCCCCTGGCTCCTCGCTGCCTCTCTCTCACCCCGATCCCGAGGGAGCGAGGGCCCAAGTTTGCCCAGGCTGGTCATATACCACATTCCATGCACATGCAATAATACAGCAGTAATAACAATGGGTATAAGAAGAGGTAAAATTCAAACCGAAGTATTCTGACTGGTCTCTCCTCATGCGGTGCAAATGGGCTCTTCTCTTATTAGCCCGGGAAATTAGCCCAGGAAAAGCCAGTGTTTGCTGTTTGGGTGCACACACATACATATTCTTTGGGGGGGGATTTGCTGCAGAATCGTCTCTATGAGCCCGGATTCTGCAGCAAATCCCCCCCAAGAATATGTATGTGTGTGCACTCAAGCAGCAAACGCTGGCGTTTCCCGACTAATTTCCCCGGCTAATAAGAGAAGAGCCCGCTTGCACCGCATGAGGAGAGACCAGTCAGAATACTTCGGTTTGAATTTTACCTCTTGTTATTGTTATTACTGCTGTATTATTGCATGTGCATGGAATGTAGGTATGACCAGTTGGATTACTTATAATATTAGGCACTTACAGTAGCATTCATTCTATTACACATTAGGTTGGTTTCTCACCCCAATACTCTTTGATGCTTTAGATCCTGGCAGGCAGGAGAGGCAGGGGGAAGCCTGGAAAAAAAACAGAGAGGTTTACTCAGAGTAAATCCACAAGGGAGGGCACTTCATCCAAAGTGCCCTCCTTTGCAGATTTACTTGAGTAATCCTCTCTGTTTACATTTTTCCGGGCTTCCAGCCGAAAGAAGGAGCGAGTTTAGGGCTTGCCTTGCCATAATACTTATTGGCAAGGGAGGCGGGAGGGTGGTGAGAGAGAAGGAGGGTGCCCCCCCCCTTACGACCTAATAACGACACTTAAGAAAATCCTGGCCCCCGAAGTTCTATAAAGAAAGTCCACTTCCTGGTTGGCGTTCCAGGTGCGGAAATACTCGAAAGTAGCATTTCTTACGAATTTCTTACGAAACGAATCATTTTCATAACTTTTTTCTCATGCCTAATGTTTATATTTCAGCTAGGACCATGGATAGAGAGGTCCATGCCCAGTGAACTTCAATCAACCAACTTTATTTTCTATGAGTCGCCCTCCACCAAAGGTGCTCCGGGCGACTTACACAATTAAAATAAACAGGTTACATAGTCACCGCTTGTTACTTAACAATCATAGGCTCTTCTGAAGAGCCATGTCTTGAGTGCCCCTAAAAATGTATGTAGATCGGGAGTGGCTCTTTGGTCTGGCGGTAGGGAGTCCCACAAGATTAGGGCTGCGATGGAGAAGGATCTCTGTCTTGTGGACTCCAAACGGACCTCTCTAGGGCCAGGGACATAGAGAAGACTCTCATGAGCTGACCGTGGCAGTCTCTGGTGGTGGAGTGGCATTAAAAGGTCTCTTAGATATGAAGGACCCTGACCTCGAAAGGCCTTGAATGCCAGGACCAGGGTCTTGTAGAGGACTCTGTGTTCAATCGGCAGCCAATGCAAGCGCTGCAGAGACACCGTTATATGGCACCTCATTGATGATCTTGTGAGGAGTCTAGCGGCTGCATTTTGCATAATTTGGATGTTACGAATTGCTGCTCAAGGTAAGCCCACATACCATGTATTGCAGTAATCCAGCCTCAACGTAACCGTGGCCAGTGCCTCTGTTGGCTAATTGCCTCGCTTGGCGTAGATGAAAGAAGGCCCTTTGACTAGTGGAGGCAATCTGGGCTTCCATCGTCATTTGGGAATCCAGGATAACAATGAGACTCTTCACATGGGGGGGTGGGGCTAACGGCTCCCCTTCAAAAGATGGTAATAGAGTGACCAATTCCGATGGGCAGCCAGGCCACAAGTTTTCAGTTTTTGCTGGATTTACTTTCAATTTATGGGCACGTAGCCATCTTGGTTCCGCTCCAAGACACCGGGTGAAGTTATCCGGTACTGAGGTTGTTCCAGGTTCTAGTTTTAGGAGAAGCCGGGTGTCATCAGCGTATTGGAAACATTCTCATCCAAAACTCCGGACTAGCTTGGCGAGAGGTCGCACATAGATGTTAAACAGCATTGGCGATAGAATAGTGCCTTGGGGCACTCCACAATCTAGAGGGGACTTCCACTAAATCAGATCGGTCAGGACAGAGAACAAGCACTCCAGGTTAAAGACAAAGCTACAGTGGTTCAAATGTACAAGAAGGAGATCTCCATGGCAGGAAGAAGAACATCTGGTGGTTGGTAAGTTTAAAGATCCAGTCGATCGCAGAGTTGGTCCCTGAGAGCACACAAAACTGGAGGAAGTGATGACACGGGTATACAGATGAATCTTTGAGTGACTTAAGTCTCCTGTTTTGTGGAGACAAAAATACAAGTCCCAAAGTGCAAAAGGTCCAGATCTGTCACTCCTTCCCACCTGTCACCAAGGAGGCTGTCCAGACTTTGAACCGGTGCTTGGCTGCTGTGTCGGACTGGATGAGGGCTAGCAAATTGAAACTTAATCCAGACAAGACAGAGGTCCTCCTGGTCAGTCGAAAGGCCGAACAGGGCATAGGGCTACAGCCTGTGTTGGGTGGGGTCACACTCCCCCTGAAGACACAGGTTTGCAGCTTGGGAGGGATCCTGGACTCATCGCTGAGCCTGGAACCCCAGGTCTCGGCCGTGGCCAGGAGAGCTTTTGCACAGTTAAGACTCGTGCGCCAGCTGTGCCCGTACCTTGGGAAGTCTGATCTGGCTACGGTCGTCCAAGCTCTGGTCACATCCCGAATAGATTACTGCAACGCACTCTACGTGGGGCTGCCTTTGAAGACAGTTCGGAAGCTACAACTAGTGCAACGGGCGGCAGCCAGATTACTAACCGGAGCTACATACAGGGAGCATACCACCCCCCTGTTGTGTCAGCTCCATTGGCTGCCTGTCCACCCCGAGCTCAATTCAAAGTGCTGGTTTTGACCTTTAAAGCTCTATACGGTTCTGGCCCAGCTTACTTGTCCGAATGCATCGGCCTCTATGTCCCACCTCGTAATTTAAGATCATCCGGGGCTGCTCTCGCTCCCGCCAACCTCTCAAATGCGGTTGGCGGGGACGAGAGGGAGGGCCTTCTCGGTGGTGGCCCCCCGTCTGTGGAACGCACTCCCTATTGATATTCGATCAGCTTCATCCCTCCTAACATTCAGAAAAAGAGTGAAATCCTGGCTTTGGGACCAAGCGTTTGCACCCTAGCACGACACGGCACTTTAGACTGGTCAGTTGGCAAATTGGTGGTTAAGATCTAAGACTTTGGAGGGAACATTGTTTTAATGGTGATGAATGTACATGATGTTTTTAATATTAACTGTATTTTAGTGTATTGAATTCTAGGTGTATTTTAATTTTAAGTGTTGTTTACTATGTATTGTGTGGCATCAAATTGTTGCCGTCTGTTAGGCCGCACTGAGTCCCCCCTCGGGGATTGAGAAGTAGCGGGTAGGCATGAGAAAAATGAAATGGAAATTAAAAGGATTCGTAAGAGATTCGTATGTAATGGGACTTTTGAGGTTTTACGGATCGCTGCCGCGAACCCGGAAGTAGACGTCCTATTACGGTCCTTGAGGCCAACACTTTGCGTTAGGATCGTAATAAATTCTTAATTATTAATTAATTAATTATTGTACTACCTACTACTTCTCCCTGTCTTCTCCCCTCATTTCCTTCCCACCTTCGTTCAGCTTCTTCTTTTCCCGCATTTCTATGGGGAACTGGAAGTGACGCTGCTGCTAGGTAGGCAATGCATTCTGGAAAGTGTAGTCCTCCACGCGCCCCCCTTCTTCTCTTCCCCGTTGCTCTGCTGCCATGCCCCATCGCAGGGGCCAGCTTCACACACACACACACACACGCGCACGAGCGCTTCTCCTCCTCTCTCTCCCTGCGCTCTCTCAGATGCTTCTCTTCCCCGTTGCTCTGCTGCCATGCCCCATCGCAGGGGCCAACTGCAGCCCTCCAGGTACGTGTTTTGGACTTCAACTCCCACCATTCCTCACAGCCTCAGGCCTCTTCCTTTTCCTCTCAGCCTGGGCAAACTTGGGCCCTCGCTCCCTCTGGATCGGGGTGAGAGAGAGGCAGC
This sequence comes from Anolis apletophallus, assembly GCA_030556195.1. Classification (NCBI taxonomy): domain Eukaryota; kingdom Metazoa; phylum Chordata; class Lepidosauria; order Squamata; family Anolidae; genus Anolis; species Anolis apletophallus. Next base: position 5,817 of record JARBWK010001721.1, on the reverse strand, counting down.
GGGGAGCGAGGGGGCCTCCTCCTCCTTTTTTGCTGCTTCCAAGAATAGAATACCCCCTCTCCCTCCCTCCTTCCCTCCCTCCTTCCTATTTGGAGAGTCCCATCTAGAATTCAGTGTGGTTTATTCAAGTTTTGTTTACAACTCCCAGAAATCCCAGCCAATTTACCAGCTGTTAGATTTCTGGGAGTTGCAGGCCAAACCATCTGGAATGTGCATGCTCTGGCATACGAATTACTAACGAATTTCGTTAGTACTTAAGTTACATTTTAGAAATTTTTGGAACTTTTTTTTGTAAGTCTTTGATATACTAATCTAAAAATCCCCCATTTGATTTAGGAATTGCCATTTTTGGGTTCTAAACCATGCCTAGTAGCAAGGTATAAACACTGGAAATAAAATAAAATAAATAATTAAGGTGGCAATCTCAAACAACCAAGGTCTGGACTGCTTATTCAGAAGGCTAAAGTATTCGTATTTATTTATTCTTCCTGTGAGAATGGCAGCGTCCAGCCTTTATTGAAAAGGAAAACATCTTAAGCTCATCTTGGTGACGAAAAGGGCCCCCAGTCCCACTTACATACGCCAAGGGGTTAACCTTACCTGGCTTGAGAAATTGCTGGATGGACCTTTCTTTAACTGTAGCGCGATCTCCATTCCTAGGAGCGTATGCAAACAGAGGGGATGGGGAAGCAAATGCCTTCAGGATACGTTTGATACAATCTTATACCTTTGGAAACTGATACAGCACACAAGCAATACAAGTTACACAGAAAATATCAATTCACACATTTATTAAAGGGTTTTGCTTTGATAGAGTTCAGGGTACAGTTGCTGCTGGGCTGTGCTGGCTTTTACATTACGGAACTTGGGGAAAGTGGAAAATATTTATAATATAAAGAAAAAAATCATTTCTTGCTTGAAGTCTCTTTATTATCCATAAACCTTTGGGGAAGGCGATGCTGTGGTCCAACGTCATACTCGTACAGAAAGCCTCAACGTTTCTTTCTAGGTGGTGCTCCTGAATCTATATAAACAAGAGTTCTTTGCTGTATCTGTGTGTTTGTGTCTTCATGATCAAGCCAAGATTGCCTTTAGATTTGGATTCAGCCATTCAGCAATTGCCAACAGATGGGAAATCCAAAATACAAATGTTTATGTTTTTCTCAATTTGATTCACATGGGGTTCCTCAAGGGGCCATACTTTCCCCTCTGTTATTTAACATCTACATGCGACCACTTGCTGGGCTGGTTCGAAGTTTCGGGCTGGAATGTTATCAGTACGCTGATGACGCCCAGCTCGTTCTGAAGATGGAAGGCCGGCCGGACTCCGTACCCTCTTGTTTCCATCAGTGCCTTGAGGCCGTCACTGGATGGCTGCGTGCCAGTAGAGTGAGGGTGAATTCAGCGAAGACGGAGATACTGCGGCTGGGTGGACCAGATAGTGGGTGGTCCAGCTTCCCACCCTGGATGGCAAGGCACTTTGCCCGTCATCATCAGTAAAAATCCTGGGGGTTGTTTTTGACCCTTTGCTGTCTATGGAGGCCCAGGTCTCCACTGTCAGCCAAACCGCCGTTTTCCACCTGCACACAACATAGATATCCTGGCAGGAGTGGCAGAAAGACACAAACTTCCCACACAGAACTCCCATAACCAAGAGAAAATGCTAGAAGAGTTTGGTGGGCATTGACCTTGAGTTTTGGAGTTGTAGTTCACCTATATCCAGAGAGCACTGTGGACTCAAACAATGTTGGATCAGGACCAAACTTGGCATGAATACTCAATATGCCCAAATGTGAACACAGATGGAGTTTGGGGAAATAGACCTTGACATTTGGGAGTTACACTTTCTGGAGGGGGGGCTCGAAAGACCAGCAGTCTCCCTCTCACTTAGGTTGCCCCCTCCCTCCCTGCCAGGCTTGAATTGGGGTTATGGGGAGCAGGAGCCTCACTCACCACCTGCGCAGCTACTCGGGGGTCAGTGGGACGGCCTGGGTGGGCATCTCGGGGCTGGCGAAGCAGGCAGGAAGGAAGGCGGTGGGGGCGGGTAGGGAGCCAGAGGGAGGCCGAGAGCGGTTTCGCACGCATCAGGGAGGCGGCGGAGGAGCGGGGCTGGTGCTGGACTGAACCATCCAGCATTAGGCCCCGGGGGGGGGGAGGCAAGAGGAGGTCTCTACTTGGGGAAAGGGAGGCGGGCCTTCCCAATGCACGGAGAGGGAGAGAACAAGTAGACAACGGGTGGGGAGGGGGAGTTTTTGTAATTTTGTGCCTTTATCGAGGTAGGTTTCTTAGGGTTTTTATACTTCAACACACTAGACTCTCCCCCCTCCCTCCTGGAGGTTCCAATTTCCCAAGGCACACCTGATGATCGGTGTGCTTTGGGGGGTCGGGAGCAGGTTGGGGTTTTGCCCTCCCTTCTGCTCGAGATCCCCGTGTACAACTGGGGGCCACTGTGTGATACAGAATGGTGGACTAGATGGGCTGAGGTCCGATTCAGCATGGCTCTTCTTATGTTCTTATCGCTCACGGCACACTAGTGTGCCCCGGCACACTGGTTGGGAAACACTGCTCTATAGCAACTCAATCTGTTGCACCACCTGTTCTCCCTCTCCCTTTTTCTCTGTGAATTGTATGTGAATACCGTATTTTTTGCACCATAAGGCGCACCTGATGATAAGACACACCTAGATTTTAGAGGAGGAAATTTGGGAAACAAAAAAAATGGGGGCTGGCTACTATTTGAGAAACTAATATGGAGGGCGGGGAGGCGCTGGAGCAGAGGGGGGTGGCGGTATACTCACGCTATATTCCCCCGGCGGCTCCCGGCGGTCCTTTGCTGCGCCTGCGCATGCCCAGACTCCCCGCCGTGTCGCCGCAGCCAGCTGGCAGCGGGAGGAACGGGGGCGGAAGAGGGGACTCACGGGCGGGCTCGCCGCTCACGGACCCGAGGAGGAGGGGGAGGCGAGGGCGGCCCTCATGGCGACGCAGCGGCAGCAGCGACTTCTCCTGCGCCAGAGGCGCATCTTCGTGACGCTCACTCCGTCGCGCCTGCCGAGGAGGAAGGCGAGGAAGAACTCGCCGCCGCGCTGTAAGACGGCCGGAAGAGAGGCCGGAGGGAGGGAACTCTTCCTCCTTCCCTCCTCCCCTCCGGGCGCCGGGGGTGCGAATATAGCGTGAGTATATCGCCCCCTCTGCTCCAGCACCTCCCCCTCCCTGCTCAGAGCCTTTTCCATAAGACGCAGCTGATTTTTCTTCCTACTTTGGGAGGAAAAACTGCGCCTTATGGTGCAAAAATACGGTAATTAAGCACTTTTAAAAATAAGCTATAGAGGAAAGAGAAGTTTTTTGAAATTCTTGGCTCTAACTGGCCTTTTTAATAATTAAAAATGCATTGCTGTGTGCACTGCAGCCAATGTCATTCAAATGTCCACCATAACATCTCTGTTACTTCTCAATACAACAGACATACAAAGAAGCAGACCCGCTCACTTAAGCCAGCCATTTGGTTGGACTCTGTGGTAGATACAATATATGTAATTTTTCCCACGGAACATTTGGTGGGTGAGGTATCAGCGTCAACCTATGGCTGTTTGCAATTAGTAAAAGAGACAGATTCGTCCTTGCAGCTGCTGCCATTGCCCTGTGCAACCTTGACGCTGAAGGTCTTTGTTTCATCTCTCCTGCAAGAAATACAGCTGGATAGGGATACGGAGAGCCTTTGTAAGGCAAATATTGCTCTTGTTTGTTTGTTTTGCCTGATAGGCAGAAGATGGAATGGCATTAACTTGGTGTTTGAAATGACACCATCTGTTTTAATTGTTTGGTTTAAAATTATTTTAAAGCCTGTTTAAGTTTGCTTAAGGAAATTTTGCAAAGTAAATTAACTTGTTTTTAAAGGGTTTTTCTCTCTAAATTGTTCTAAATCCTTGTTATCCATGAGATCTGGGGCTGGGCTGGGCTAGAAATTTAAGGCACAAATGAAGGCCCATCTTGCTCAGCAAACCTACCAAGTCAACTTTAAGTTGTGAATTTTAATCTGCATTTTATCAGTGGATTTTAACTTTTATCTTAATTGTGTGTTTTGTTGTATGTCTTTTTATAGTGTTGTATACCTTCTCCCTGCACCTCGAGTTGCAGGGAGAAGTAGGTTATTGTTGTTGTCGTTGTTGTTGTTTACATCATGGATGCTCAGTTTGCACCTGGAATTGTAAAGAGCCAGTGGGTGTCCCTTTGTACACCCTTTTTTTGAGACAATGATTTGACCTCAACTTGATGTCTATATGATAGAAATTACTACAGTGAAACACATCAAGAAAGTGTGATAGCACTTGCAACAAATGTCAATCTGGTACTAGCAAGGGTTATTTTCAGATCCATCTGCTATGTAAACTGTCAATTAAACATGCCTATCATTTCACTGGAGATGGAAATACAGAAGAGTATATCAGTGCAATAGTAGCTCTGATCCATAATAGATCTGACAAGAGATCAATACCTTCTCTCCTAAGGATGAATCAGCTAACTGTAAATGAAAGAAATCCTTTCACCCAGAGAAGAACAGTGCAATGAGAAATATAATAGTTACATACGATGCCAATACCATTAGTGAAGAAAGCTACTGAAAGACAGAGAAGGAAATAGTACCGGTTCAGAATATTTAATAGGAAGTACATTAAGAATCCTGGAATATAAGTGTTTGAAGGGCCTTTTTGAGGATCATCTAGTCCAGGGCTGTCCAACTTCTTCCGACCCAAGGGCCGGACCCGGTCACTGATCACCTGGGGGCCACATGTGATAAGTGAGTGGGGGTGCTCGTGGGGGCGGGGTGCTCACGAGCCCCTCCTCCTTCCCTCGGCCGCACCGCTGCTCGGATCCCCAGCGAGTGAGCCAGAAGGAGGGCCATGGAGGGAGAAGGTAGCAGGCTGCCTCTCCCTCCATAGCCTCCTCCTCTTCCCTGACGCGTCGCTGCTGGGATCCTGAGCGGCGGCGCAAGGAGGCTATGGGAGGGAGAAGGTAGCAGGCCGCCTTCTCCTCCATAGCCCCTCCTCCTTCCCCCCGGATGCGCCATTGCTTGGATCCTCGAGCGGGCGCGGGGGGGGGGAAGGAGGAGGGGCTAAGGAGGAGGAGCTGGCCCTTTCTCCCTGCCCCGCTCCTCTCCTCTCCTCCCGCCCCCTCGGCTGCCATTTAAATTTAAATATATATATATATCTTAAAAAATCTTGCAGGAGGGTAGCGGGGGCCGTGTCCAACAGGCTGGGGGGCCATATATGGCCCGCGGGCCGCCTGTTGGACAGCCCTGATCTAGTCCAAACCAAACTGTTTTTTTAATGATCTCCAAATGCTTGTCATTCGAAGGGGGGCAAGGATAATCTGTCTTTTCCCAAGGCTGCGCTTTCCCCTCCTCCTCCTCCTCTTTTTCATTTTCTATTAAAAGATGTTATGTACTTCCCTGCATTCTGAATGTCTAACTAGAAATAAACAGGGTCAGGATACCAAACAGAAGATTCAAGAGAGTATTTTCAGAAATTAAGAATGTGGCGCAGCTGGCGAAGTGTCAGCTGCATAAGATCTCTCTGAGTTCGAGGCCTGCCCGGGTCGAGGTGGGTGCTCGATCTTAAGTGTAGCCTGCTGTCGACCTTTGCAGCCCGAAAGACAGTTGCATTTGTCAAGTAGGAGATAAAGGTACCACATTAAAAGTGGGGAGGCAAATTTTGACTGAATTATGAGGCCATAAAAAGAACTCCAGGAATCGCTGAGGAATGTGGAAGAAACAACGGGGATTCTGGAAAATGCTGAGAGATGAGGAGTGCATCAGCTCCC
>JARBWK010001720.1:0-17662 GCA_030556195.1 Anolis apletophallus | reverse complement strand
GACGCTGGTTCGCTCCGCCTATGGCTCCTTTTCCTTCCCTCCGCCCTTTCCTCGAGGGAAGAAAGGTGGGGGGAAGGAAAGGAGGCAGAGGAGGAGCGAACCAGCGTCGTAGTGTCAGCTCTGACGCGACGCTGGTTCGCTCCGCCTATGGCTCCTTTTCCTTCCCTCCGCCTTTCCTCGAGGGAAGAAAAGGTGGGGAAGGAAAAGGAGGCAGAGGAGGAGCGAACCAGCGTCGCGTCAGCTCTGACGCGAGCGCTGGTTCGCTCCGCCTATGGCTCTTTTCCTTCCCTCCGCCCTTCCTCGAGGGACCGAAAAGGTGGGGAAGGAAAGGAGGCAGAGGAGGAGCGAACCAGCGTCGTGTCAGCTCTGACGCGACGCTGGTTCGCTCCGCCTATGGCTCCCTTTTCCTTCCCTCCGCCCTTTCCTCGAGGGAAGAAAAGGTGGGGGAAGGAGAAAGGAGGCAGAGGAGGAGGCGAACCAGCGTCGCGTCAGCTCTGACGCGACGCTGGTTCGGCTCCGCCTATGGCTCCTTTTCCTTCCCTCTGCCCTTTCCTCGAGGGAAGAAAAGGTGGGGAAGGAAAAGGAGGCAGAGGAGGAGCGAACCAGCGTCGTGTCAGCTCTGACGCGAGCGCTGGTTCGCTCCGCATGGCTCCTTTTCCTTCCTCCGCCTTTCCTCGAGGGAAGAAAAAGGTGGGGGAAGGAAAGGAGGCAGAGGAGGAGCGAACCAGCGTCGCGTCAGCTCTGACGCGACGCTGGTTCGCTCCGCCTATGGCTCCTTTTTCCTTCCCTCTGCCCTTTCCTCGAGGGAAGAAAAGGTGGGGGAAGGAAAAAGGAGGCAGAGGAGGAGCGAACTAGCGTCCCTCCGCCGCCGCAAAGGACCAGAGAAGAGGAGAGGCGCGACAGGGTGAGTATATCACCGCCTCCCTCTGCTCCAGCGCCCCCCCCCCCCCCAGCATCTTCGCTCCAAAAGACGCGGCTGATTTTTCATCCCACTTTGGGAGGAAAAAAACTGCGTCTTATGGTGCGAAAAATACGGTATGTCTTGTATGTCAAAAATGGCATTGAATGTTTGCAGTGCATATGTGTATTGTGATCCGCCCTGAGTTCCCTTTGGGGTGAGAGGGGCAGGATATTAATATTGACAGAGCCTTTTCAGTGGTGGCTCCTCGGCTTTGGAACGCCCTTCCTAATGACATCAGATTAGCCCCCTCCCTCCTGACATTTCGCAGGAAGGTCAAGACCTGGCTATTTGACCGGGCATTTGCAAATGAAGTATGACGATCAAATAGAGAACTAAGGAACAACGACGATTCAATTGGAAATTGACTTAATAATGAGACGCTGATATTGTGTTTTTAACGTTAAATGTTAAATTGTATATGTTGAAATTGTATTGATAATTGTTGATTTGTTTGTCTTGAGCAGTTCCTGCTATTTGTACACCGCATCGAGTCACCTTCAGACTGAGAGAGGCGGTCTAGAAGCAAAGTAAGTAAATAAATAAATAAATTGTAAGTAAATAAATAAATAAATAAACAACTAAAATTGTTTGGTCAATGATACTGAAGCAGAAAACGGCCAGGAGATTCCTTCTCAAAGTGTAGTTTCCCATGAGATTGTCCCTGAAGGATGTGGGGATGATGGTGTGCTCCCTGAATTGTTACCGGAGAATTCCCATGATTTGGAGTTTGAAAACAGCTCAGCACCTGGCTCACCTGAAGAAATTAATAAGCAACTAGATAGACGGGAGGAGAGTAGTCAAAACAGAAAAGTTGAACAGTGGCTTTGGCGTTCTGCCAGGCTCAGAGAGAAAAAGATAAGAGATTCTAAGCTAAAGCAAAACCAATTTCTGATCGCTTGGGACATATCTTAACGAGGAGATAAAAGTCCCAAACACAGGATATGTAGTCAAATGAAGCATTGTTTGGAATCAGGTCAAGATCTCGTCCTTGTTTCATGGAAGCCTTGCTTGGAAGTTTCATGTTTAAGTGCCTTTTGTTTCATGGTTTTGATTCTTGGATTTTATGATTTTATATTTATGCCTTGGTGTAATGATGTCGATTATTTGTGTGTAAATGTTGTGTGACATATGTTAAATGTATGTTGTTTTGTGTAGTTCGGGGGAATATTCTATGGATTGTTGCTGTGGGTGAAACAGAGGGGAGGCTTGGCAGAAGCTTTGAAGAGCTGTCGCCATGGCAACCAGGGCTAGAGGCTTTTAGAATGTTCAAGGTTTGAATTTTACAGTTGATAAAGAGCGGTTGGAAGCCAACTGCCACAAGAGAGGGGGAGGAGTTCTGTTTTGAGTTGGTTGGTCCTGAGGACTGTAAGAGAACAGTTCAGTATTTTAGTTGGTCTTAAGGTCTGCAAGAGAGCAGTCCAGTTGTATGGGTGTAGAGACCCTAGTTAAAGTTGGAAGAGTCCAGGGGTTTATAGAGGTTTAGTGGAAACCCTATAATATATCCCCATTGTGTTTTGTGTAACAGAATAAGTTTGTGCCTCTGAGGAAGTATAAAACCAACCAAGATTTTGTACCCATTTGTGTCATAATAAATTGTTTGCATCTTAAAAGAAAAACATCTCTCCTAATTCTTTTATTGGTGGTGGCCCTCAAGGTCAGTGGTCGGACAGATAAATGGTGGCAGCGTGGTCAAGTGGATACTGAGAAATTATAAATCTCTGCAGTTCAATGGTTAATAAAGGAGATAGTCTACCCTGCCATAAGAGGGAAGTGGCTGAGGTAACTTCAAGGTCCCTTTGCATTGAGGGTCAGCAGTTTGGATATAGAAAGATTGTCCAGTCTGAGGCCGGTCAACAAGGGGTTGTCACATATTGGCGGCAAAGCGGTGGGATCGTGTAAAAAGACTGATCCAGCGCCAAAAGCAAGGCTACTTACTAGAAAGGGTGTGGGATCATGTAAGAAAACTGATCCAAGCCAAAAGCAAGGCTACCAGAAGGATTTAAAGGAAGGATCGACGGAATCCATATAACACCCTTATTCTAACGCTTAAGGTCGTGTTAAAAAGAAATCCTGAGGTAAAAGTTGTGAGGTAAAGTTAGATCTCACAACATGGCCACCAGGAGACAAAAGAGAGGGCATCTCAGGAGAGAATAAGGCTGACAGAATTAGAGATTAAGAGAAAAAGAAGCTGAGAAAGCAGAAGAGAAGTCAGGAGGCTTGAGGGAAAAAAGATTAAAAAGAGAGAGTTGAGGCAAACCTGAAATAAAGGGCTGAGTTGAAGTCCTGAGGTAAACCTGAAAGAGAAGGCTGAAGTAAAGGCCTGAAAGAAAAGTGTGAGGTAAATGGAACTCACAAAGATGGCAGAATCCCAGAGGTCAGTCTCTGAGGAGATACAAATGTTAAAATGCCAGTTAGAGTTAAAAAGAAGAGAAAAGCAGCAAATTGATGCTGAGATAGAGAAAAGTGAAATAATTTATCAGAGGATTAGGAGAGAGATTAATGCTGAAGGAGAAGAGGTTACAAGAATTTACAAAAAGGGAATACAAGAAATTAAAGATGATAGAGAGAGAGGGAAATTCATCGATGAAAGGAGGATAATAGAACTCCAACAGTCGATTGAGAGGGATGATGAGCAATGGAAAGAAAGATGGGCGCAGGTTGAGATGGTGAGAAGCCAAATTAGTAAGGAGTCAGTGCGCAGCCGGACAGTTGCTGAGGAGATCTCAAAATTACAAAGGGAGGTTAGAAACCTTGAAGATAAGTTGAGATTTGAAGAGTGGCGAAGGGAGTTTGAAGAAAAATGGAGAAGGAAAAAGGAAGCCCAGAGACGGCTTAAAATAGAAAAGGATGCCTTTCGTGAAGAGAAAGGGCCAGTTTCAGTTGTGGTGAGGGAAGAGAGGCCACTTGAGAAAAAGGCGGGAAATTCAAAAGAAGAGAATTCCAAGCCTCCGTTTAAACCCTTACCCCACAAGCAGCTTGAGGAGAAACCTGCTTTTGTTTGCACCACCAGTAGGCTGAAAGGTGTAATAGAAAAAGTTTCTGTCAGAGCAGAGCAAAATGGCAGATACAATTGTTGCCAGTTGTTTGAGAGTAGGGAGTTGGAAATTGCCTCACCTTCCAAGAGGAAGAATAGAGGGAGAAGGAGTGCAGATGCTGGAGCCACACAAAAGAAAGACTCCACAGTTACCAGTGAGGTAAAATCTAAGGTTACCTCAGATTTTGGAAGGAGACTGCACAAAGAGGAGATCCCGGTGTTAAATCCCAGAGAGAAGGGGAAAGTAAAAGATGGAGTAAAGGAACAAGAGGAGCCAAAGAGAACCAGTGGTGGTTCTGATTCAGAGAAGCCTAGGTACACAATAGAAGAAAGTGATGACTCTGTAACACTGCCTATCACTGACACTAAGGCAACAGCCTTTGAAAGAGGGCAAGGAAATGACATGTTTATAAGTGATTTCTGGACAATTATAGAAAAAGAAAGTGAGGAAATAATGACAGATGAAGTCCAATGTTTCCAGAAACCAAATATTGTCAGTGAGAGAAATAATTCCCTGAAAGGAGCGCAGGGTTTGGATCCTCACAATGATAGTTGCCAGTCCTTTGTGAATAAGGAGCACAAGCCTCAAGACTTCAGCAGTGAGATGGACATGGCAGATAGATTTAAAGAGAGAGGAGAGTTAAAGAAGCCATTAGCTTCAAAATATGTTCTACCTTTAGCTCCAAGTGAAGAAATTACTCCTGCAGTCATCAGTGACAAATGCAAGGAAGTGCGAACTGAAGAGAAAACAGTTCAGAGTGGGAAAGAGATAAGATCTCCTGTTCATACCAGTGATGAACCAGAAGAGCCAGAGAGAAACAGCTGTGGTTCTGATGCAGAGGAACCTACATACACAGTAGAAGCTTTTGATCTTTGTGAACCCAAGTCCAAACCTGATGTGACAAAATTCACAGATGAAAGATTCAAGGAAGCATCCAGAATTGAGAGAAGCAGTAAGCTGCAAGTAGGAAAGAATTTGGTTCAAGCAGAGATGACAAGAAATCAAGCCATTGGGAAGTGGTATGATTGGTCCAGAACCTACTAAGGTGGAGGCGATACACAAGTGGCCGATACCCAAAACCAAAAAACAGGTTCGGTCTTTTCTGGGATTAGCCAGTTATTATCGAAGGTTTATCCCAATATTTAGCGAATTGGCGACTCCATTGACAGGCTTAACTAAGAAGACATGTCCAAATGTCATAGTGTGGACACCACAATGTCAGGAGTCAATGGACAAGTTAAAACAGACCATAACATCACAGTCAGTGTTGAAAGCTCCGATTTTGATCGTCCATTTATCTTAACTTGTGACGCATCAGAAACAGGTCTGGGAGCAGTTTTAAGTCAAGCTGACAAGGATGGGGAAAAGCATCCTGTAATGTTTTTAAGTAAAAAGCTGTTGCCGAGAGAAAGTAGTCTTTCTACCATCGAGAAAGAATGTCTCGCCATAGTGTGGTCGATTCAAAAACTGAGGCCATATCTGTGGGGCAGGAAGTTTGTTTTGTCTCTTCTAACGCTTGGATTCTATGGTTCCATTATTATTATTGTTATTATTACTACTACTTCTACTAGTACTATGACTACTACTAAACAGAGGCTGGATAGCGTGCATTGACGGTGCTTTTCCTGCCTGGCTGAAGACGGTTGGACTGGATAGCCCTTGGGAGTCTCTTCCAACTCTAGGATTCTATGGTTCTGTTGTTGTTGTTATTGCCGTTGTGGTTAAGCAGGAGCTGTATGGCCACCTGTCATGAGTGCTTTGAACATGCTTTTCCTGCCTGACAAGAGGGTGGGATGGAATAGCTCCTGAAGGTCTGTTGCAACTCTAGGATTCCATTATTGTTATTATTATTATTAAGCAGGGGCTGGATGGCCATCTGTCGGTAATACTTTGATGTTGCTTTTCCTGCCTTGCTAAAGAGAGTGGCCCTTGGGGTCCACTCCAAGTCTATAATTCTATGTATGATTAGATGTTGATGATGTTTACTATTTTTAAGTAGAGACTGGATGGCCATCTTTTGGGAGGGATTTGCTTGGGTCTCCCTGCCTGGCAGAAGAGGGTTGGATGGCTCTTGGGGGTCTCTTCTAACTCGAGGATTCTATGGTTCTATTATGTTATGTCGATTTCTTTCTACCTGAAAACATTCCCGTTCAACCTGCTCAGTGTGGTTTACTAATTCTAGATGATTTAATGAATGTTTTCCAAGGCCAAACCTCAGTTTTAAGTAAATACGGAAGATTTTAAATCCATGCTCAAGTTGACATGCTTTAGCCGAAAGCTGGGCTTTTGAAAATCATGTTCGAAAATGTTTTTTCTCTGTTGGAAAACTGTGACAATTTGAGCAGGGGGGAGTTCAGACAATTTGAGAAATGGGCCCCAAGAGATGTTTGGACACCAAACAGATGCACTGACAACAAGACACAAGAGGAAGAAGAAATCAAGTTGAAATGCATCTAAACCTAGAAGTGCAATAAAATACCAGTAAGCAAGCTGTTTTTTAAATAGACTAACCTTAGATGCCTTAAATTCTTTGGTGCTTTCTTCATATTTAGCTCCCATCAGGTTGGGAAGGGGTACTGGGTTGTCACTTAACGCTTCTGGAACATGCAACAGCAAAAAGAGAGAGGAATTCATGGTTAGAGTGACCAGCAAGCATATACTCATTTCTCCCTTTCCACTCATAGGTTCCCTGTTGTGGTCTTCTGTTAATATGTACTGATGTATAATCCCTGTAACTACAGTTACAGGTAAGCAACTAATATTTCATGTAGAACAGGGGTGCTCATTATGTAGCTACTAGTAGATCTTCGGCCCTCTTCCAGGTGATCTTCGGGCCTCACCAGCCAGATGGGGCGCTCCTGCCATGCGCGCGCACATGCGCTCCTGCTGTTGGCTTCCGGTCTTGCGGTGCTTCTTTCTCCTGCGGTGCATTGCAGGAAGAAAGAAGCACGAGGCGGGGCCTCTGGAGGGAGCGCCCTGCCTCTCTCTCATCCAGAAGCAGCTGTGCAGCCTCCGTTGCTGGTGAGACAGGCAGGGCGGAGCGCTCCCTCTGGATGCCCCGCCTCGTGCTTTCTCCTTCCTGCAATGCCCCGCAGGCGGAAGCGCTGCGTGGGCGGAAAACAGCAGCAGGAGCACGTGCGGGGGCAAGAGCGCGCAGTGGCGGGAGTGCGTGGGAGTGCGCGGCGGCAGGGGCAGGTAGATCTTTTGGACTTGGTTGCTTTAAGAGTAGCTCGCATGCTGAAAAAGTGTGAGCACCCCTGATGTAGAATATTCCCAGTAACCCCTTCTCTCTGTATGTTATGCTCAGAGAGCAAGAGCACCCAATGAAGTGTTCTTGGTTTTGGAATATCAAGGAAAAGGAATCTCATTGGCAGGTGACAAAGGGTATATAGTGGTCCCTCACTTATCGCAAGGGTTACATTCCAGGACCACACGCGATAAGTGAAAAACTGCGAAATAGGGATGCTCCCTTCTCACCCTCTTTACCTTCACCTTCCTGTTCCTGGGCACCACCGGCATGGAGCCACTCCCACCCCTAGGAAAGCCCAACCTTTTTTTGGCCTATAGAGGACACAAATCCACACCACTTTGGCATGGATATTCAACCTGCCTGGAAGCGCCTTAATGTATTCACTTATTTACAGTATTTATATTCTGTCCTTCTCACCATGCAGGGGACTCAGGGCGGATTACAATGTACACATACATGGCAAACATTCAATGCCATAGACACACAACACATATATACAGACACTCAGAGGCTATTTAACATTCCAGCTTCTGGCCACCAGGGGAGCTGTCGCTTCCTCATTATTTGCATATTTCCTGGAGATTTTTATGGCCTTGTAAATCAGTTAAATTAGCCTCCCCACAAAGTGGCACCTAAATTTACTACTTCACAGATGCAACTCTTTTGGGCTGCAAAGATTGACAACAAGCTACACAATTTTGGTCCAGAGCTCACTCTGATCCAGGCTGGCTTTGAACTCATGACCTTTCGGTCAGTAGTGATCTTAATGCAGCTGACTCCCAGCCAGCTGCGCCATAGTCCTGGTGCCAGGCACGATCAACATTATTTTTAGGAAGAAATTTGGGATGATTGTAATCAGCGTGGCATGGAGCCACTCCCATCCCCAGGAAAGCCCAGGCTTTTGGGGCCTAGTTGAAGTCGAGCCCCAGAGCCCCTGCTTTCAAGTTGGATTGGCCTGCAGCAGGGAGTTCTGCAGTTCCTGGATGCCCCATTGGACCAGCATGGCTGGGTAGCATGGTTACAGCAGCAGCCCCCGAAGATATGTTCCTGCCTTGCTTTCCCTTCCCCTCTCCTAACATCGTAGCTAATCCTCCAATAAAAGAAACTCTGTTTGCAACTTTTCTCCTTTCCATAATGATACATTGTGTCCCTTTCTGACTCTAACATAACTATAACTTAAACAAAGGATCATCGGATCATCTCCATCTTGGTTTCATATTTTTCCTAGACTAATTCTAAGACTCTCAGCTATCTCACTTTTCTGTCTCCTGATCCTTGCGCCCCGGGAATAACCTTTTTGTTCTTAAGTATTATTTTTCAAAAGTGCCAGCTGACTGATCCTGGAGCAGGGAGTTCCAACGTTCTATCATGGATTCCGGGTCTTGGGAAGTCTGTGTTCCATGAGCTTGCTATGTCGACTCCCTAGGGGCTTCATGATGCCAGCAGACCAGGATTGCCAAAACCCACCACGGCAGGGATTTGCAGTTTCCAAGGACAGTTTGAGATCTATAGTTTTCCAAGTACCAAGGACGCTCCTGAGGCAACAGAACATTGAACTTTTTCCTGCAACTATATTGCACCCATATGGATGCTGTTTTATGAATTTTCCCTTCCTGGACTTTATCTCAAGACTTCTGCCTATATGAATTGAACCCCTGAAGCCCCCCTCCCCTTTCCCCTGTCTCCTCTCAAGGGACGTTTTCATGGATTCTAAAGCTCAGATCTCCCGAAAACTCCCTAGACTCCCTTTCAATGAAAAATAAAGGAAAATGAAATGATCTAAATGATGGACAGGCTATAAAATGATGCTTTTTACCCTAAAAATCATTGTATTTTCCCTGCATGTCACTTTCCCCCATGTATGTATTATTAAAATGGCTAGCCGCACTGCTGACCAGACTGTATGACTCACCATGGAAAACATCCAGAAATCCCTTTCATGTCTGCAGTAATTATCAGTCCTTTCTTGATCTGTCCCAAGGCAAACAGCTGATAATTACAAAGATCTATAGAACTTTGACTTCTGAGATTTCGCCTATCAAAGAACTATAGATCACCTGGCAGATCTTATTGTTTACCAAAAAGGCTATATCTCCCGAGGATCAGAAACTTAGGAATCGGCCACAATACAACCTATTTACCCTCCACGATTCTTAATGAAATACCCCACAGATGTCATGGCGACAGAAAGAACATTTTTCAACATCCCACTTCAGGGAGACTGTAGCTACGTGCTACTAAGGATTACTGCTCTTGGGCTTTGTATCGTGTGGATATATTCATCACCTGCTGCTCACCACCCCATAACGAATTATAATCTGATTGACTCCTTACTTTGGAGACGTGAGTATAACACACGGATTAAAGACCGTATGGACTACAAGCTACGATAATTGATTCTGTGTGGTTGAACCTTCACACTGCTGTTATGTATTAGATTGTGATTGTTATCGAACAACCGCCAATCCCACAGGCCTGTTGTTGGACAACCGGACAAGTCCCACAGACCGACTGCGGGACAGAGGCCGCGAGGGTTCGGTTAACCTGGCGAGCCCGGAGCGACTAGGTCCTCGTAGTCTACCCGCCTCTCGTAGATCCAATTATGCTCACCAATACTGCAAGGTAGATGCCATGAAATTGTTTATTCTGCTCAGCTGAGAGGATGCGAACCGCAATACCCTGATTCCCGCAAAGAACGCATGCATATACATTCAAAACATTGGTTTTTTAAAGGTTACAGAACTGTCAAAACAATTGAATTTCCCGCCTGCCCCCTTCTGGGCCGGCTCCGTCGGTGATTGGTCGGAACGTTGAGACCAGCTGATGGGCGGGATGTTGACCGGCTCTGGGGAGCCTATCGGCGCTTACTCCCATTCGCCATCCTAGCCAATCAGGAGTCTGTGGCCATATATGGAATGTCTGGGAACCGCAATACCCTGATTCCCGCAAAGAACGCATGCATATACATTCAAAACATTGGTTTTTTAAAGGTTACAGAACTGTCAAAACAATTGAATTTCCCGCCTGCCCCCTTCTGGGCCGGCTCCGTCGGTGATTGGTCGGAACGTTGAGACCAGCTGATGGGCGGGATGTTGACCGGCTCTGGGGAGCCTATCGGCGCTTACTCCCATTCGCCATCCTAGCCAATCAGGAGTCTGTGGCCATATATGGAATGTCTGGGAAGGGGAGCTCAGACGGAAATCGCTGTCAATATGGCATTTGAATAAAACAAAAGAATCCTGGCCAGGTAAACGACCTGGGGTGACACCTGGGAGTGATGGGATTAATGAGATGGTACGTCATTCTTGAGAATGAAAGAGGAAAAAGGGAAGAGGCCTGATGATAGTAATTCACTCAAACCTTCGGGTGACAAAAGGACTTATTTTGGGGCACACCTGGGTTCCGAGGCCAGCTGTGGCACCCGCTGTGAAGAGCAAACTTTTATTGTCCAGGCTCCAAAGGCGAGTTTAGTTAGACTGGAAATCCGACCGTTAAACCTGCCTCAGGACTGATGGAACGTGGGGCTTAAGTCAAGAGCTTAGCTTATCCATAACAAGATTTCCATCAGAAGGCACATGCAATATGAATATGGTGATCCGCAAAGATTTCGGGAGCAGGGCGCAGTCGCATTTCCTCTTGACAAAACATAGTAAAACACCCTCAAGGCAATCTTTCTTAACCAAGGGCAAGGAGGGGAAGGGAAGGGTTACAAGGGGTCAAAGGGAAAACCTATGAAGCCACACTGTACATACAGGGAGATCCCCAGCAATTTCCCAGTACATTCCCATACAGTTCTTGCTCCCAGAGTTATGATCTTTAAAACAGACAACGCAGGGCTGCCTTCCTTCTGGGAGTTGTAGTTCTCCTTGATGTAATTACTGTCCTTGGGAACTGCAGAGTCTTTGGGCTTGGGGTGCAAAGCAGTGAGAATAGCAGCAAGAGGAGTCCGTGACCAGTGTCCTTGGGTGAATTTCAGGTCCCAGCTGGGAGCCAGGCCACTGATTGCGAGCGGCCGCTTTTCCGGGCTTTCCCCAGGCATGGGAGGGAGAACGGGGAGAAGAAAAGAGCAGAGACAAGATGGGGGAAGAGGCAGAGTGCCTTGGGGCAACAACGGGGCAAATTGGGGGAACTTCCAACTTGTGGTTACTGAATGCATGGGTTCTATTGGCTGTGCAAATGTTGTGTGGATGGGGCAATGGGGGGCAATGGTGGCTGGGTGTACTGGGAGGGACGAAGTTGGTGCAGTGTGATGTATGGAACTGAGTGAGGCAGAAGGGAAGGGGGGAAAAAGGGGTCTGGTACTGGTGCAACTTAGGCCATGGGCCAAAAGGAATACTGGGGACTCTCTGCAGTTTGACCTTCTGGATTCGGGGCTTCCTGGTTCGACTACATGATGATGAATATTATAGAGGAGTTTATTTGATACATGTTGATTAAATACTATTCATAGAGCTACTATAGAGAATTGCAGTTTACCTTGGACTGAGGGATTGTGCTCAGCCCAACAACCTTGTGTTTTTGCACTATTTAGCATACTCTGGCATCTTTTCCTAGTTGTTTTCATTAACCAACGTGGCACCCCTGGAAACCGCCAGTTGTTCCCTCCCCAGCCAGTAGGAGAGGGGTAGCTACCGGATCCAGCGCCCATGCCACATGCTAGGTGAAGTTGTGATGAACAGGTGAAAACCAACAACTGCAACATTAAACAAAACATAAATAGTGCAGGGTGGGCGGAGGGCAAACCGGAGAAGGCCTGGTGCCTGCCTTGCCCAGCACAGCCTATTTACGGCTGCTGGGTGAGGGGAGCGGCCAGCCGCTGGCCAGTCCCCTGCTCTGGGTGGGGCTGGCCGCTGATAGGTCCACTGACCATGTGGCAGAAAAATTACTGCTGTGCAAGGGGCTTTTGGGAAGGAGAAGCTCCCTGCTCTAACATGGCTGGCAGGAAGATGTCCCCAGCCACAACAAGCCTTCTCCGGTAAATCTGGCAATGCATTTGCTGTACAAGCACATGTATAGGACTTAGACAGAATAAGTTCTCGCCTTTCATCCCTCTACTTAGATGAAGGGAGGCCTCATTTTTGATAAGACATAGGACCCTTCTACACTGTCCTTATATCATAGAACCTCATCCCAGGTGATCTGTTTTGAACTGGATTATAGGAGTCTCCACTGCCATATAATCTGGCATAAGTAGATAATATGTCCTTATATCTCAGGATCAGGTCCTGGGATATAAGGACAGTGTAGAAGGGGACTTAATAGTGTATCTCACGTTTTACCAAAGAGGGAACTATCTCCTTTCCTGAGTAGAGTGATGAAAGACCCGTTTGATGATGATCAGACCTGGCTGGACCCTTGAGGTGGTCCTAGTCCTTTCTCCTCCCTGCAGAATGACCCTTGCCTTAACCACAAGTTATCTCAAAATCCATTATTCAGGCCCAAAGCCTGCCCTCAACTTATAAAAGAGGTGAACTTGTACATGAGTATATTAATAAAGTGATATCATCATTTCTCTCTTTCTCACTCATGAACTTCAGTAAGGATTAATGACCATCTGCATTGTTTGGTTGCCTTCCCCTTCCACGCTTCAATAGCCAGAATCAATTATGCCAGTAAGAAGATTCCAATGTTCATCTATGGCTATTCTTGCACATCAGTACTCCCCAGCCAATGTCCCAATTTACAGTAGGATGGTTAAGTCATGTTGTCAGCCCCACCACATACTGTCATATATTTTATCCATGCATTGAATGTGTGTCCCATCTTGTTCCCAGTATCACTTACTTAAGCAGATTCAGGACACTTCCAAGCAGAACTTCCTTGTCTAAGAGACCTCAAAGCAGACCTTCCTTGCCTCCCAAGAGATCTCCAAGAGGACCTTTCTTGCCTCGTAAGACAACTCCAAGCAGGTCTCTTCTTTGCCGTCCTAAAATACCTCTCAACAGACCACTTTGTGTGTCCAGGGTACCACCAGTTGAACTTCCTCGACTTCTTTCTAAGTAAGCTCCTCCCAAGAGACCAGTGAGCAGGCCTGTCAAGATCTCATCGAGTGCTGTAGAAAGTTGATACCGTTTTGAATAAGAGATGGAAATTCAACCAAGTAAAACTGTGTCCCAGCATTATTCACCATCATCAGTACTGGAACCCTTTCCAATCCTGTGCTGCCTTTCACTAAACTGATGCCTGACTTTATAGGCAATCTACTCCATTTTTGTCCCTTGAGATAATCTGGTTGGAATCATCAATATACATACAGGATAAAAGTATCTCGAAGCTACGTGCAACAAGGACACATTTTAGTGGCACAGAAGCAGGCCTTGAAGCTTGCCACTGCCAAGTTAATGACATTGGCATGCCCTTGCAATGTATGTATATATGTATGTATGTATGTATTTATTTATTCATTTATTATTTCGACTTGTTGGTCGCACCTTCCGTGTGGCTCGGGGCGACTCACAGAGGTTAAAACACAGTAAAAAACAGGATAAATAGGTTAAAAACACAGTAAGCACAATAAATTACAGTAAAACACAATAAAATCACATTGAGAACGACATCCATGATTATGAGCTGTATGATAGCGGCTATGCACTGCATTGCAGTGGCCAACAGCAGTACAATGGGAGCCCCCAAAATTATTCCTGACCAAATGCCCATGTGAACAGGAAGGTTTTACAAGCCTTTCGGAAGGCTAACAGATTGGGCAGCGCCTGGATAGTGGGAGGGAGAGCGTTCCATAATGCTGGAGCAATGGCGCTAAAGGCTCTCCTCCGCGTCAAGGTCAAGTGGATGGTTGTGTGGCTCGGAACCGTGAGCAGGTTCAAGGACTCGGATCTCAGTGGTCTTGTAGGACTATATGCGGAGAGGCGGTCCACCGGCCCCAGACCATTCAAGGCCTTAAAGGTCAGAACCAGCACGTTGAAAGTGATCCAGTGCTCTATTGGACGCCAGTGCAGTTCGCGCAGAACCGGCATGATGTGGCAGCAAGATGGTAGGCCTGCCACCAGACGGGCTGCAGCGTTCTGCGCCAGCTTAAGCCTCCAGATCACCGACAAAGGAAGGCCAACGTAAAGAGCATTACAGTAGTCCAGTCTTGAGATGACCGTGGCTTGGACCACTGTGGCTAGGTCGTGACGGGACACAGGTAGGGAGCCAGCTTCCTCGCCCTGCCGAAGGTGGTGAAAAGCTACTCCGCTGATGGTGGAAATATGTTTCTCCATCGACAGGTGGGAGTCAAAAGTGACTCTCAGACTTTTGACTGATGGCGACGGGCGAAGTATCGCACCGTCCAGGGTTGGGAGCCGGATCCCACCCGTGCCCGGACAGCCCAGCCACAGGATCTCCGGCTTGTCCGGATTCACCTTCAACCTACTGGCTCGCAGCCATTCAGTAACGGCTTCAAGGCAATGATGGAAATTATCGGGTACGGAGTCAGGCTGGCCTTCCATCCTCAGAACGAGCTGGGTGTCATCAGCATATTGGTGACACTCCAGCCTGAAGCTGCGTACCAACCGCGCGAGTGGTCGGACATAGATGTTAAATAATAAAGGGAGAGATTGCCCCTGAGGCACTCCACAATGAAGGGGGGCGCCCCCTGAGACAACCTCACCCCTTCCCACTCGTTGATGCCGGTTCCGGAGGGGGACAGCCAATTTAGGGCTGTCCCCCTTACCCCGGCCCCGGCAAGACAGTGGGTCAAGAGATCGTAATCGACGGTATTGAATGCTGCCGTGAGGTCCAATAACACGAGCAGCGCCAATCCTCCCGGTCGAGTTGGCAACGCAGCTTGTCTGTGATGGCGACCAGCACTGTCTCTGATTATGATTAATTAGCTGTGTCCATAGTGCCAAATTCACTGATGGTCCCCACACCAACACATTGCAGAACCATTTCTCTGTCAAAAGCATGGTTATTGTGCAAAATATATACGTCCCAATATAAAAATTGAAAGACATGCAAATACAAACGGTCTGAATTGACCATCGCAGGCGTAGGGCTTCCTTCTTGCGCCACAGCTTCTTGGAAGGGCACGAGGCCACACAGGAGAAGGATGGTCAAAATCTTGAGCATCTTGACCTGAAAAAAATATGGATCCTGAAGTTGGAAAGGAACCCCAGGGTCACCTAGCCCATCCTCTTCTGCCAGGTAGGAATCTATAGTGCAAGCCCTCCTGACATTATCTAGCCCCTGTTTATGAACGTCCAGAGAAGCAAGATGACTCCACCAAACTTCCAGGCACCAGATTCCCCTGAAGAACGCCTTAGACCCTCAGGAAGCTTTCCCTAATATTTACATTTGAATTTCTTTTCCTGGATTCTGAATTCATGGGGGCATCTACACTGTCAAATAAATGCAGTTTGATACCAGTGGAATGGCTGTGGCTCAATACTATGGCAGCTGTAGTTTTATAAGGTCTTTAGCCTTCTCTAACAAAAACAACAACTCTACTCTAGCATAAGCAAAAACAAGGGGTCACAGAAATAGCATGCACTGTGAAGTCAATAAACTATACATACTGTATATCAAGTATAATGTGCAAATAGCTGTCTGAATACTGCTATGGTTCACCATGTATGAGAATAATCCAAGCTAAAGATCCACTTTCCAAATAATAATAATGAATATAATCTTTATATGATGGATACAAAATGTTTGTACATTGAGTGCATTCTAAAAATTCACCAGCAGAGGTCATAGATATTGTATACAGAACAGCATTATATATCAGGCAGTATGTCATGCATCAAACACTATATCACATTCTAGACATTCCCCAGCAGAGGTCATACATATAGCATACAAAACAGTATGATATATAAGCAATCATGCATCAAACACTATATAAAATACACTATATCAACAATGGCTAAGTACACAGAAAGTAATCCTAGAGTGGGATACAACATAATATATCCACAGTATGTTATACATGAACCAATATAAAGGTACACTATATCAATAATGGATAAATACCCAATGCATAGAACATATTCCTGGAGTAGGATATTCAAGGGAAGAAGATAAGGGTATTTAAAACTATGGACAGGGATATACAAAATAAGAGATTAACCTAATTGTAGACTTGTCCAATGTTTCTATTACTGATGATGTGGCTAATGTGATTAATACAGGGTTATCCTTCGTCATAACCTCGAAATGTTCGGACCTAGACATCCGTAGAGATCTTGCGTGCTTATTTCATAGCATCCGCTTGAGATAATTTTTTTCATCGAGTGACACTCTCAGTACATCTAATGACCCATACCATCAACGTAGGCCTAAGTTCTTCACAAAAAGCAATTTTACACCACACACCATTTTGAGCAACATTAGAGCTTTTAAAAATATAGTTTTACGTGAAATTTTGCATATGAAACATTTGGACCATAATAGACATGCTAATCTCTCCAGATCTGACATACAATCCTTGACTAACATGGGTAATCACCCTCACTGAAACCTGCTGACAAAGGAGGGGCCATCGTTTGCCAGAATAGAACTCAATACACCAACGAGGCACTTAGACAACTAGGAGATTCCAAATACTATAAAACTCTTCCTGCAGATCTAACCTCTCGCTTCGCCAAAATTATCATTAACGTAGTGTATCATGGTTCTATTATGGGATATATTGATGACAACCCGGCAAAATTCCTTAGACATCAGTACCCACGTATTCCAATCTTCTACACTCTACCTAAAATACACACAAGTCTCTATAATCCACCAGGTCGCCCCATTGTATCTGGCAGCGGGAGCATCCTGGAGCCTTTGGCCAAGTACTTACACCATTTTAACAACCTTTTGTAGTGTATAATCGGAATACTTAACTCCATCTTACTGTATGCAACAACACATCAAAATTTGGTACAGATATATTGATGATGTATTTACCGTCCTTTCTCAAGACACTAATCTTCAGAATTTTGAACAGTGGCTTAATTCTTGGCACAGTACCATCAAATTTACTTCGGAATTCAATTTGAAACAAATTAATTTTCTAGATGTCACTATATACACCCACAACTCTCACATACAGGTCAGGAATTATAAAAAAACCGACAGACAAAAATTCCATTTTACATTTCAAATCTTTCCATTCCCATTCTCTGAAAAATAATTTACTCTATTCTCAACTCTTGAGATTCAAAAGAAATTCCACCACTGAGCAGGACTACCAACTAGAGGCCAACAACATGGTTACCAAATTCCGACAGAGGGGATATTCCCAACATGCACTCCAATGTGCCAAATCGAGATCAGACAATATTTCCACATCTAATCTTCTAAGTCCTAAACCAAAAACATCCACCGATAGAATTATTTGGCCTACTACACTTACCACATACAGCAACCGGATCATGAAAATCATAAAAAAATATTGGCCTTTAGTAGCTGACATTCCAGGATTAAGCC